>CANXYC011494318.1:0-41587 GCA_948193065.1 Aleurites moluccanus
CACTTAAAAATAAACTTTTATATACAGATTAAAAAATTTATTTAATATCATATAAATTTTCTAAAATACTTTTTCTCTTTAATAATAATATGTTAATTTTATATATTTTATTTAAAATATATTTATTAATTACACATCTAATCAATATCACTATAAATTTTCTTATAAAATTAATATTTAAAAGTAAAAAATAAATTAAATTTTGAGATGATTAAAAAAAATAATGAATTATAATTTTTGATATATATTTATTAGGTAGGATAAAAGAATTAATCAACAAGTGATTCAGTTAGAGGTTGGAACAGGAAGTAATCAATGTTGATGTGCAGAGCAGTATAAAGAGACATTGTTGAGGGCCAATATCGAATGAACTCCACATATATACATTAATTATTTTTTGACTTTGCGATTAATTTCCAATTGGACCACATGCCCATCGAATCTAGTCTAGATTTTTTTTTTTTTTTAATGTCTCTTCTCCTGACAGATAATTCAGACAGTATCAAGTGAAGATTTAAATATCTATAAATTTTTATAAAAATTTATAAAAATTATAATTAAATAATATTTTATATAATAAATTTTTTATGCTAAATAAAAATTAAATAGATAAAAAAAATATATTATAAATTTTATATATTATATTTAACAGTATAAATTTAATATATTTATAATATATTTTTAACTATCCATTTAATTTTTATTTAGTATAAAAAATACATTAATAAATTCATTATATGAAACACTATTTAATTATAATGTTTATAAATTTTTATAAAAAATTTTAAGTACCGAAAATTAGACACATGAAAAATTATTGTGTATCCCCTTATTGCGGTTAGTGCACTAAATAATTTGTCGTTTATGCATTGGATATAATTTTTTTAAAATTTTTATAAATTAATATTATATATAATATATTATTATATGTTAATAATATATAATTTTAAAAATTATTTTAAATTTAAATAATTATATTCATATATTTTTTTATTTAATTTAAATTATATGCATTATATCACTTATTTTTCTATTCAATTCATTTAATTCATATTTAATTGATCATATTTTTTAATTTAATTAATTTATATTTAATTAATAACATATTTATTTTTTATTTTAATTAATTTATATTCAATTAATTATATATATTTTATTTATTTTATATTAAATTGACTATAAAAATTAATAAAATATATAATGAGCTTTTGATTAATTAGACATTTATTTGTTAAATGTAAATACTCTCTTTAAATTAATTAATTAATAAATTAATAAATTATTAATTAATTAATACTTTTTTAATTAATAAAATTTACGAGTTCCAACGATATTAATTTATAAAGATAATACAATATATGATATGCTATTTTAAAATTACAATTATATGCATCCTCTCACCCTTAAAATTTTTAAGGATTAATTATTATTTAATTTTTAAATTTTTATAAATTTGCAATTTAAAATATTATAAATTTGCATTATTGTTAATATATATATGATTAAAATTAAAATATTGGTATTATTATTTAAAATATAACAACTCATTTTGAATATTTATAAATATTTAATAAAATGAATAAATAATAAATCCAAAATTAATTAGTTGAAATATTTTCTAATTAAACTTTATTTATTTAGCATTTGAGCGAGAATTTAATATTGATAGATTTAAACTTTAACATCCACACTTAAAATAATTTATCTTATTACTATACTAAGATATCAGTTTATAATTGGACTTAGATGCATACAACTAATGCAAACATTGATCATTTTATAAGCAAGGATGCATTAATATGAAAATACCAATATTTTTATAATCGGATAGATTAAAGATTCGATAAAGGTAAATGATCAAATATTCGATTGGAGTCAAATTAGTTAAATAAAAAAAAATCTATATATATATATATATATATAATTTGACATTTATTATATATATGATGAAAATAAATATAATACAATTATAACTAAATCAAGAATTTATATAAAATTATATTTATTATAATCTCAATCTAATTATATTAAATCAAAAATTATATATATAATAAATTATGGACATTCACTTATTTAAATATCTACTCACACAATAGGATAACATGTAATAGGATTATGATCTTGACGTCCGATAGATTTTGATGTCGGATAAAATTGAAAGAAATTATTAAAATTTTTTTAATTCAAAATGACTTTTTTTTCTTAATAAAAATAATATCATTTTAATAAAAAATTAAAAAAATAAAAAAATTTGATCCGTTCATATAAGAAAAATTAATTTGATTTGATTAATTTATAAATTAATCAGTTAATTCACTAATTTTTTAATTATTTTTAAAAAATAAATAAATAAATAATGACAAAATTAATTTTTAATTTTTATAATTCAACTAACCAATATAACTCATTTTCACAGGGAAAATACCAAGGACCTTCGTGTTTGATAAAGCATCAATTGTTATTTGTGAACCACATGTATATCTGTGATAGGCATGTAATGGGACCAGTTCTGCAATTATTACTCTTGTCTACTAGCTACCAAAGATGAAATGGAGTGGAATGAAAAATACAGGAGGAGATGAGACCAGATGCGACGGCCGACGGGAATGGATATTCTCATTTTATTGTTTAATTATTAAAATATATCATATTTTATATATATTGGTAAAATATAAGTACGATGTTATATATTATTTTCATTATATATATATATTTAATTTAAACATGAGAGTTATGATGCATATTGCTAATGAATTTCACTTTAAAAAAAAGTTAAATAAGACTAATGATAAAAAAATAAAATAAAATAAAATAACAATCCAAAGCCTATTATAGAGTTACAATTTTAAAACACATAAATTTTTTGAAATAAATTATTTTACTCTAATTTCAAACATTAGAAGTAATTATAATAATTTTATCAAAATTTTAAAATGAGCAATAGCTCATTATATATCAATTAATTTTCTCTTTGCTATTCAAATTTAACATATCACTTAAAAATTCAATTCATTCGTCTCAAATTGATAATTCACTTTATTTTTATATATAAATTAAGAAAATTAATTAATATTATATAAATTTTTTAAAATATCATCCCTCTTTAATAATGATATTTTCAACGTATATTTATTAATTACACAACTAATGAATACAGTTAATAAAGAATAATATTTAATTTTTTTTTTATAAATTTAAAGTTTAAAAATAAAAAGTAGACTAAATTTTCTTCTGTTTAGTTTAAAAATCTTATCATAGGTGATGTAGGACATGTAAGAAAATAGAGATTTTGAATTACATTAAGTTAATATGAGACCGTTTCGTAGTTATTGTCCTGAATAATTTGTCGTTTATGCATTGCTAATCCTTGACTCATTTCCATTAGGACAGACGCAGAGATCAATAGAAAGAGATAGAATTTGCTATAAAAGCATAAATCAAGTTGTGATTATGCTTCTCACATTTACATAGCCATAATCCAAAGAGAATTGGATTATATAGAAAATTAAATTTCTCTATATTCTAAAATGAAACAAAATGATTGTTTTTTAGTAAAAATATCAAAAGACAATTTAGGACTAAATTACTAGAAAAAAAATTAAAAAGAGTTACTAGAAAAAAAATTAAAAAGAATAAAATTCACATAATCAAGTTAAATCACACAATAACCAAAAACTTGAGTTATCTTGAGAATAAATTATTATAGAAAGTTATCTATCACTGAACAACATTGAATTTTTTTTTTTGAGTTTCATTAGTTTCATTTTTTTTTTAGTTTTAGAGAGTGTTTGGTAGAGCGATGGCTAAATATACGATTGATATAAAAGTGCGATTGTCAAATCGTCAATCGCTAAAAGCAGCTTATAGCTGCTTATGAAATTTGTCGATTGAAGAGAAATTTTGCCATAATTGAAATTTTTAGTTGGCCAACCAAACATTATAAATTTTTCTAATTAGCGACGCGCATGTTGACAATCGATAATTAAGGGTATTTAGTTGTCCAACCAAACAACCCCTCGTTAGTTTCATTGACTAGCTACAATGAAATTCAGCAAGGTGGATGAAATATTTTTTTCTTTAATACTATAAAACGATGTCATATTTTTCAGATATTCTACAGTTTATAACTAATAAAAATGCTCTATAATAATGGCCCAAAATTCAGAAATTGCATTGGGGAGTGAAAAGTAAATACACGCGAATAACCCACCTAACAATTTAACTCCATATTTTAAGAAAATTTGCAAAAATTAAATATTAATTTTATTTTTATTTTTTTTTTTAAATCATGAGAATACGTACCTCCTTGTCACAATATGGGTCTGTCAATGATTTCCACCACTACCTTTATTATTAGAAGAGGTTAATTTCAATTATATGATATGCAGATTGAAAATTACAATTATATGTGTCCTCTCACCAACAAAATTTTAAGGATTAATGATTATTTAATTTTTAAATTTTCATAAATTTGTGAATTAAAATATTATGATTTATAAATTTGCATTTTTATTATATTAAAATATTATCTATTGTTATTATTATTTAAAATTTGTAATCTCATTTTGAATACTTATAATTATATAATAAA
Source organism: Aleurites moluccanus (assembly GCA_948193065.1). Classification (NCBI taxonomy): domain Eukaryota; kingdom Viridiplantae; phylum Streptophyta; class Magnoliopsida; order Malpighiales; family Euphorbiaceae; genus Aleurites; species Aleurites moluccanus. The sequence continues at coordinate 4,592 of CANXYC011494318.1, forward strand.
ATGAATAACTAATAAATTTAAAATTAATTAATTGAAATATTTGGTAGTTGAGAGGGAGAATTTAATATTAATAGATTTGAATCCTAACATTGATTCTCAAAACTATCTTACTTTGCCATTAAGTTAAGATATTAGTTTGTAATTGGACTTGGATGTATAAAAATAATGGAAGAAGCTAGACAGTTCATATATTGACCAAAATTTCAAAGTGCAAGTGAAGTTTAGTGAGCCTTCTATAACTTTACAATCAATTGATTTATTAGATGAAGGTAGTGATGATTCACTACAACAGCAATTAAATGATCACAACATTGTTATTGACATAATTAGACCCATTCATAAGGCTCCATTGAGGTATGATTTTGAGGATTCAACTTCTTTTGCCTTATTAGCCTATTATAGAGATCCTTAATTTTTTTCAAGAAGTAGTTTCTAGTCCAGAAAAATAAAATTGGATGGAAGTTTTGTTTGAGGAGATAGAGTCTCTACATAAGAACTAAATTTGAGACTTGGTTAAACTTCTAAAAGGAAAAAAAGTAATTGGATGCAAATGGATATACAAAAGAAAAAAAAAGAGTGATAAGTGCAAAAGGAAGGTCACATGTATAAAGCAAAGTTAGTTACAAAAGGATACTCATAAAAAGAAGGGATTTCTCACCAGTTATTAAGCATACTTTCATTAGGGTATTGTTGACTTTGACTGCTCAACTAGACGTGGAGTTGGAGTAGTTAGATATTAAAATTATGTTCCTTCATATTGAACTTGAGGAGCAGATTTACATGCAATAGCTAAAATGATTTATGGACTTGAAAAAAAAAAGACTATGTATGAAAGCTTAAAAAATCTCTTTATGGACGGAAGCAATCTCCAAGACAATGGTACAAGTAATTCGATTCATACATAATGAATATTAGTTTCACAGGATGTAAATATGATTCTTGTGTGTACTTCAACATGTTGGGTGATGATTCATAAATTTATTTGTTAATTTATGTTGATGATATGTTGATTGCTGTTAATAACAAGAAAGATGTATGTCAATTTAAATCTCTTTTGAGTAAAGAATTTGATGTGGAAAATATTGGTGCTGCAAAGGAAATTCTTGGTATGAAAATCAAAAGAGATAGTAAGAACAAGATTTTAGGCTCTCACATAAGATATAAGATAAAAAAAATATTGGAGAGGTTTGGCATAAATAAGACAGAATATATTTCTACTTCATTGGCTAATCACTTCAAATTGTCCGCTTTACAATATCCTCAAATTAATAATGAGGAGGATATATCAAAAATCTCTTTTACTAATATAGTTAGGTGTTTGGTGTATGTTATGGTGTATATAAGACAAGACTTGTCTCATGCAATTGATGTGAGTTCACGTCTAATCCAGGGAAGGAATATTGGCAAGCTGTCAAATTGAGATTTAGATATTTTCAAGGTACTACTGATCATTGCATTTATTTTGATATTGATGAAGCAATTTTTGTTATAAGTGTTAAGCATTAAAATTGAGTGTTTTTATTAGTATTTTAGGTATCATTTTGTAGTTAATTAATTGAGTTTTTGTATAAGTTAGGTTAATTTTAATATAGTTTTGAATTTCAATTTGAAATAAGGATTTAACAATATTTTGGTAGATTTGATGGGATTTAAATTTAATTTTGTACAATATTTTTTATTTAAATTTGATTAGATTTATGATTTTGGTTATGATTTTATTTTTGAATAATGATTTTTATTTGATTTGATTTTGTTTTGAAGGTTTGAAAATTGAAATTTTAGATTTTTAGTAAGAAAAATTCGTCAGGGGATGAAATACCGAGCACCCGGTATTTGGAGAAGAAGAACCGGTATTTGAAGTATAAATGCAACCCGAGAAACAATAGCGAATACCGGGTACCCGGTATTTCGCTGCCTACCCGATATTTCGCCAAATACGTGAAATACCTGTACCCGATATTTTGAGTTTTGTACTCGGTATTTTGTTCAGACCTCAGAAATGAAGTATATAAAAAGGCAACCAATACTTGGGAAAGATATATATCGCTTTTGGGAGCTAAGGAGACTTAAGGGAGGCTAGAGAAAAGAATTTTTGGAATTTGAAGACCTTCAATTAATTAAAGATATCATCAAATAGAGTTTTTACTTTCTCTATTTGTTTATTTCTTTGTTAATTTTAATATGAACATGTTTAATTTATTGATTAGTTTACTTTTTCTTTATTTTACCATGTTGAATTAAAACCTTTTTCTAAGATTTAGATGAAGCTAATTGAATAATAAAGGTTGATGACAATGATTTATGATTTTAATTATTCTTAATATATAGTTTGATTTGTTAATTTTGATTTATAAGTGTTTTATAATTGACCTCTATGATCACCATTTAAAGTAGCTATTTATAAGCGAGAGCTGTGATAGTTGATAGTTTATGAAATTAATAAGCTATGGCATGTATCACTAAGAGATTAGGGTACACTTTAGTGGATTTTATGAAATTACTAAGGATTTTAATGAATTAATATTGATTCAATGATCACAAGAGTAAACACTTGCATTAATGTTAATGTTTGAAATTTTGCTCGAGAGAGACTAATTCATAATTTAGAGTAATCAATCCATCAAACATTATAGTTTTGAAATCATTATTGAGTTAAATCAACCATATAAATCCAATTAACGGAATTTAAATTGTAAATAGTTTTCTTTGATATCTTTAAATTACAAGTTAAGTTTTCTTATTTATTTAATTTCGTTTTAGAAAAATTCATCCAAATCAAATTAATTTCTATCCAATTAATAAAGGTAATATCAATTTCGGTAATTGATAACGCCTCTCTGTGAGACGATACTTTACTTACTCTATTACTTGCAAAAGTGATTCGTGCACTTGCGAAAAAGCCCAATCAATAAGATATGTAAATGCGGATCATGATGGTGACTTGGATGTTAGAAGGTCTAATACAAGCTGTGTTTACATTAGTAGGTGCTCCTATTAGTCGGAGATCCATATCACAAAGTGTCATTGATTTGTTTACTATAAAGGTAGAGTATATGGCAATAACAAAAGTTGTGAATGATGCTTTGTGGTTGAAAGGTTTGGTTTCTGAGATTGGTTTATCAAATTAGGACCTTATCTATATTGTGACAGTAAAACTACTCTATTTGGTAAAGAAAAAGGTGTATCATACTCATACTAAGCATATTAAGGTGAAATTTCACAAGGTTAGAGAGTTGAAATCTTCATGAGATTTTTTTGGTAAAGGTGGATACAAAGGAGAATGCAACTGATATGACGAAAAAGGTATTACCTATGGAGAAGTTCAAACATTATTTGGACTTGCTCCATGTTACTTCTTATTGATGTCATGAAGTTTGAGATTTAAAGTATAGGTACATTTTTCTCTATAAGATCACTTTTCAAAAGGGGTGAATATTCACCATATAAAAATTATTGAATTATGGCTATATTTATTAGAGACAAATTATTATTCACTAATGGATCCAAATATGTGATAGGTAAACTATTTTATTATTCGGGTGATTATGTATTTGCTATTCTTATTTGTATTAGATTTTAAATTTAGGAAAAATAAAAAATAGAATTGTACTTTTTATTTTTATTTTTATAAGATTTTAGATCTACAAATAATATAAATAAGGTTGAAATAATCATTCTTTGGATATAATAAAAAAAAAAGGCAATTGTTTATAGACAAACTTGTCAAACTATGTAAAAAATTTTGTGTTTAATTTTTTTTCTCTTTTCTATTCTAATATATGAGTACGTATGTTCAATGTATGCTTCCCCTAACAATAATGATGTTATATGTATGAAATTTTAATTTTTCTATTTTTACAATACTATGTGCAGGAACTAATAATCAATATTACAAAACATATTTCAATGCTTCTGGAATAATTTGTCAAATTAGGAAAAGAGAGAGAACATTTAAGAACTTGACTCGAAACTGCTCATGTACATAATTCGTTGTTTTTAATAATTATGCAACGGAACTATTTCTTTTCTATTTAACCAAGATTTTGTGTAATTTTAGATAGTAATTAACAGGGTTGAGGAGGGGGTTGAGGGGGCTGGTGTGCCAAAAATACATCAGTTCCTATTGTGTAGACTTTTTAGAGATTAAAAATTTTTTGTAAAATTTCTTAAAAATTATAATATTATATTATTTTTTATAACGAATCCAATAACATATTTTTTATACAAAATAAAAATCAAATGACTCTAAAAATATATGTTAAAACTAGATCATTAGATTTTAACGGTCTAGATTTGATACACTTATATTACATTTTTTGAATCCATTTGATTTTTATTTTGTACAAAAAATATGTTATTGAATTAGTTATAAAAAATATTATAATATTATAATTTTTAAGAAATTTTATAAAAAAATTTTAGGCTCTAAAAAGCCTACACAACGGGGGAGGAGGGCTGATGTGCTGTGTAGGCTTTTTAGAGACCAAAAATTTTTTGTAAAATTTCTTAAAAATTATAATATTATAGTATTGTTTATAACGAATCCAATGATATAATTTTTGTACAAAAAAAAATCAAATAGATCTAAAAATATATGTTAAAAAGATGTTAAATCTAGACCGTTAAAATCTAATGATCTAGATTTTATATTCTTTTAACATATATTTTTAAATCCATTTGATTTTTGTTTTGTACAAAAAATATGTCATCAGATTCATTATAAAAAATACTATAATATTATGATTTTTAAGAAACTTTACAAAAAAATTTTAATCTCTAAAAACCCTATATAGCAGGAGCTGATGTATTTTTGGTACATCAGCCCCACAACCCTAATTAACAAGATGAAGATCAAGAAAAAAGAGTTTATTATGATAAGGCCAGCCCAAGATTGCCCAATAAACGTCTATGGCTCTCTTAACTTGGACTTATTGCAAGAAGGAAACCATGTACAAATCAAATGAATGTTCCATTTAATTTAATGCTAATAAAGTGCTTAATGAGGCTATGAGTTAAGTTCATGTGCATTTTTATCTTGTGGCTGGAAGATTTGGAAGAGACAATAAAGGTAGACTTGAAATAAACTGTAATGGATAGGGCGTCTTGCTCATAGAAGCTGAAACAGATTCAACAATAGAAGAGCTTGGTGACTTGATGCTTGATGTGGAAATTCCTCAATTTATTCCTTCTATTGATTATTCTTCAATGGACATCTTCTATTCCACTTTTTCTTATACAGGTAAAACAACAATCATTTTTTTTTAATTAATCGAAAGATTATTAACCTTTTTCTTGAAATGTAGATTTTAATTAAATTGATGGATTCTTTATTTACATGTCATTTTGCCAGAAAAATCATTCTTGAAATTTCGATAAATTGATTTTAACATCCATCTTTATTACTCTCTAATGCATTACTTCACAACATCATCATCATCATTATTAATAATAAATTTAGTTTCAATTACAACCTCAACTCGAAATCTTACAATTTTAGAAAAGAAATCCATACCAATAACCAAAAGCTTATTATTGGATGATATCAAATATTGTTATTATAAACTGAGGATTAGAATTATTATTATTGTTACGTAACTACTTTTACAAGTGGTGGACTATGGCACTTCGAATGTCATACAGTTGACGCCGGCCCAAAAATAGAAGTCCATTAGGAATTTGGGCCTATAAGTGAATCGAACCCAGTAGCAAAAACTTAGAAAGCCATAGGTCAGATGGGTTACTTGATGTACTGAGACAGGCCCATTACAAAGTCCTATATGGAGCATGCTTGACTAATTAAAACCCAAGTAACTGAAACGTGACCATGACAACAAACTAAACCCTTAAATCAAGCATAGCATCGTGACCCACTATCCCTGATTTTGTTCCTTGATTGGACGTGAAGAGATTGAAATAAGGAGCATCCCTGGCTTGGCGCAAGACGTGGCCAACTTTCCCACAGATCAAGCTATCATCTCCATTCAGTTATCTCAGATTTAAGTATAAATAAAGTTGGTGCGGTTCAATTTGGCTCTCTACACATTTATGCATGGAGACTCTGACCAATTTTTCAATTTTTTAGATTATTTTGAGTTGACGGATTACCTTGTACACTCACTTTGTGATTGACGGCTCAATAAACCTACATATTAATTGAATTGGAATCATTTGCAGTGATATAAAGCAATTATCAGTATATCTTGTCTTTTATTTTGGGTCATTAAACTGTAACGGAAATTCGCTCATTAAAATAATCAAAAAGTATTTGCACTGTTTTAGGCTTGTTAATTTTGGTGCAAACACATACACTTGCAGATGGTGTTAGCGCTCTCCATTTCATCAACCCATGGTATGATATATAGCACGTAACCTTCCTATTCCTATTACTATTTCACCATTCATGGATAACCATTCTGCAAAGTCAAGTTCTACCGAATCCTATGATCCATTTATCAAGAATACTTCCACCACTGCCGTCACTACCACCCAATCAGATCCTAAAATGTCATTTCCAGTGAAATTTTAAAAATACACCCCCCAACTCCATTAAAAGTGATGATGGGAGTTGGGCATTGGCCATATCCCTAGAGAAAGATCACATGCAATCTTCCAAAAAATTGTTTTAAAACCACCGTCTTTCCAAATCCCACATTCCAAAATTTGATGTTATGCATATGTTAGGCTTACTACAAGAAGATTGGTTTGTTGTATCTTTCATGGGGAATTTCCTATACTCTCATGGATTTCCTATTCCTATTGCTATTACTATTTCACCATTCATGGATAACCATTCTGCAAAGTCAAGTTCTACCGAATCCTATGATCCATTTATCAACGATACTTCCACCACTGCCATCACTACCACCCAATCAGATTCTAAAATGTCATTTCCAGTGAAATTTTTAAAATCACACCCCCCAACTCCATTAAAAGTGATGATGGGATTTGGGCATTGGCCATATCCCTAGAGAAATATCACATGCAATCTTCCAAAAAACTGTTTTAAAACCACCGTCTTTCCAAATCCCACATTCCAAAATTTGATGTTATGCATATGTTAGGCTTACTACAAGAAGATTGGTTTGCTGTATCTTTCATGGGGAATTTCCTATACTTATGGATTTTCAGCTTATATCTTGTGTTGTTTGATCAGATTATTCTAGCAATTACTTTGAAGTTAAATTTCTTAAATTTAAGAGGCTTTGAGCAAAGTTGTTGTACCATTTTCTCTTGGGACAGTACTTATCAGATGTTTTATCTATATAAATCATGCTGAAATATATAAAAAAATATGAAGTAAAAAGTACAAGAGTGTTCTTAAAAATACTTATAGGTACTGACAATCTGCACGATAGAGCACAAGGAAGAGTGCTGAAAATAACAGCCAGCCTTTAAAGGCATTCTTCCCATCCACAGCTTGCTTAGCAAGGGAATCAACGCAACAGCATTTGATTCTCTATTAACATGTGCAAGAATTAACTTCTCTAAAGCATAACTAAGAGTAGAATCTCATTGAAAATAAAATTTATTTCAATAATGAGTTCTTGGTTAAAGCCAATGATCCAGCCTGCTTCTGTTGACTATACAGTCTATGCAGCTTACTCTGCTGCTTCTACTCTTCAAACTCTCTTATGAAAAATAGACAACATTCTCTTGAAAATGACAAATAACTATGGCGCGCGAAAATAGAAAAATAAATAAATAAGACATAATACCACTAGGGTGAGGCCCTGAGTTTTATGTGTCCAAACTTTAGCTTCATCAATTGGATGCAGTTACCATTCTATGATATTGATTTTGGGATGGACTAACCGATACAAGTCAGGCCAGAAAACCCATTTGAAGGCAAGGGATTTATACTACCAACTCTAAACGATGGTAGGAGTTGGGCATTGAAAATTTGCCAGGAGAGAGATCACATGCAATCCTTCCTAAAGGCGTTTTATCAGTTCCAACAACATTTGAAGCTCTGATGTACATTGCTATCAGCCTGTGAGAGCAATGGTCTGCAGCAGCAGCTTTTTGAACCCAACATTTTAAGATTAGACGTGATGTTTTGGGATGTTAGGCTTACTGCTTTGGGTTAACCACATGTAGATTTTTTCATTAGGTGTATAGTGTGTTATAACTGGAGTTGGTTATAATTGGACTTGGATTGTTTGGATTTAAATTATATATGTAATTTTGAAGTAGTGACTTGAAACAAGATAGTTCGTAGAGAGGGAGGAGAGAGGGAGGAGAAATGTTTCAAGAGAGGTTTTTCTTTCTTATCTATAAGAAGGTGGGTTCTTTTTATCTCGTCACAAATTTCATGCATACTTGTAAGTTCTCTCTTGCACCTTTTTTGTTTTACTCACAGATTAAGGGGTCTGAACTTATGCCCAAGTTTGTCAACCACACCAAACAAACATCTAGGGCGTGCCCAAGAGATACAGATCAGCATATAACTAATGAAAAAAATGAACGAAGTCGAAGTTTTATGACATTTGAACAAAAAGAAATATATTCATAAGCCACACTACAATTTTTGAACCAAAATTAAACTAATAGTTCTATAGACTTTAGAAATATAAAGACAGACTTTTAGTTAATAAATTATTCAGCACAAGACCATGTTACAATAATATAAGGCACAACAAACATGCAATATATTCTAAGACATGACTTACAAGAATGTATCTGCAATCCACCAAACCAGCAAACATGAAGGAATACAAACTCCCAGTAGCATTAGACAAGCTGTAGGATAAGAAAAACATAGGCAGTGATTATATGCAGAACCCACCATTATAAGCTCTATAAAACAGCATAATAAAATGTGTTCCTTAGACAATAATCATTTGAGACAATACTCATATGACAATCACCTGATCAGAAACGAAAAACATCCGTCTGAAATCGCTCATCATACAGCCTCCAATGGCTATACCTTTCAGTATGGAAGACTGATCTAGGGATGTAAAAATTTGGCTTTTTAATCTCCTTCAAATTCTTTAAACCAGATGTTGCATTGATAATGTCCCGACTTGTCAAATTTGCACAACCATATAAATCCAAATACTCAAGATTCATACACCCTTCACAAATTGATGCAAGTCCTTCGGCTGATAACTTAGAGAACTTAAGTTCAAGATGCTCTAAATGAGGCATAAATTTGGCAATTGCAGCAGCCTCTGAATCCCCATCTTGAGGACAAGCATTGAGGTACTCATTAGGGACAATTCCCACATGTTGGGAAGGATCTAACCAATTCATAAAGTTTCTCTTTAGAACCTTAAGATTGGGGCAATTTCTCCCAATTATCACAAGAGATTCATGAGATATTTCATAGCAATAACTGATATCAAGCTCTCTAAGTTTGGTGCATTTAAAAGCTATCTTAACAATGGATGCATCAGTAACATTAGGGCAGCTCTTAATTGACAAAACCTCAAGATTTGGACACCTGAAATACAACAATAAAGCCCGTAATCAACACCTACTTCATTTCTAAAATCTCAATTTTATTGCTAATAATTTTTTGTACCTTTCTGCTACGAAATTCAGGGCGCGATCCGAGCAGTGTCTGGTTCGAATCTCTGTGAGAGAGCCATCGCTACAATCGACGATAGAACGAAGCATGGAATCGATCTTTCGCTCGAACTCCAGCGTCCACCAACGAGGCAACTCAGTTGATGAGTCGAAACGAGCATCGAGGTCGAATGTCGAGTGGAGTGAAGGGTCCTTGCAGGCGCTTAGCCATGATTTGCACACCAGCATAGGTCCTAGCCATCGGTCCTCCAAGGTGAGTCGCGAGAGGATGTTGATCAAGCACTCGGAAGTCAGCTCAGACCAGATGGTGACGAGTCCTCCTGACTCTGCTTTGGTCTGTGACTCGGTCTCGTTATCTCCTCCATCGCTATTGTCATCGTTATCATTCATTTTTTTTAGTTGACGGTGACTGTTTAATGTTTGTGTTGCAGGATCTGACAGATAGAAAATGGATGAAATAGTCCGAGACATGAGTTTTAAATAGATAGGCCTCCACTAGCATTCAAGGTAATATACATATATATAGAGAGAGAGGATTAATTACATACCTTTATTATTTAAAATTATACTAAATCGTTATTATGTTTTTAAAATTATATTAAAATAATTTATTCACTTTATTTTTATTAGAGAATATATCATTTCGTCTAATTTTTTTTATTAATTAAAATTTAAAAAATTAATTTTTAATTAAATTAATTATTTTAATATCATTATATTTTTTTAAATTATACTAACTAGTTTATATATTTTTAAAATTATATTAAAATATTCATATATTTTGCTTTCATTAAAAAAAAAAGAGGTTCTTAAGTTATTTTTATCATGGACACAAAAACATTAACATTATGACTCATGAATTTCAAGAACAATAAATAATTTTTTTTACTAAAAAAGAATTTACAGAGTTTAATCAATAAAAAATTTTAAAAATTTATAACATAAATGTAAAATTTTATTTGAATGTTTCAATTGATGATAGTGGTGATTGTGTATAAAACAAAATTGATGGTGGCGATAATGAAATAAGTGACGGAGATGATGGTGTTTTCTTAAAATTAAGATTCTTGCTATCATAAAAGGACTCAAAAATCTTATTTTTTAACGGAAGTAAAACGTATATTTTAATGTAATTTTAAAAATATATAAATGATTTAATATAATTTAAAAAAATACAAAGATGACAAAGTAATTAACTTAATTAAAAATTTAATTTTTTGAATTTTGATTAATGGAAAAAAGAGAAAAATTGATGTAGGGACATTTTAATATAATTTTAAAAATATATATATATATATATATATATATATGAGAAATTATTACAAATTATAGCAATATATACACTCTCTTCAAATATCAAATTAATTAACTCTCATTTATTTTAATAATTTTTAAAAGGTAATTTCAACCTTAACCTTAAATAAATTAATATCAATTGACATGATAATATATTTTATTTTTTTAATTTTTCTTTATCATAAATCAAAAATAAAAATGTTATAATTTAAATGTCTGACATTCGGCATTACGAAATAAGTACACAACCACCACTAAATAATTAGTCTAATAAACTTGAATTTTTTCTTTGAAAGTTATATTTTGAAAATATTATACATATATATGTTAAATTAAGACTTTGCCAATACAAAATCATACAACTGAAGATTTTAATAATATGCCTTGAAAGTTTTGAAACTCAATAAAAAACTCAAACATCATAAGCCTTATTTATATTAAGAGGATTTGAAATCTATGAACTATTTTATAGAATTACAATCTTTATTTATATTAAGATTGTAATTCTCATCCTCTCCCATTATTGTATAATTTAGCCCGTCATTTCAGCTTTTTTGACCTCCAATGAATTCTACAAAAAAAAAATGCTGGCGTTTGTTTAAACACCAGAAATGGCAAAAATAAAGCAATTTATCAAAAAGGAAACTCTGAAAATGGCTTCTATGCAGCAAGATAACTGAGGCCGATAGTTGATATTCATGTCAAAGCTCAGAAGTGAGAGGTTCCACAATCACAGCGTGAAAATGAAGTCGAGCAAACTCTCACTGTGGCGGGCATCCGTCAAAGCAATGAACCTGCCACATTTGCCTAATAGTCATCGGCAATTCAGATTCTCTGAACATCTATTCAAATCTCTTGGACCTTTACAAAGGTATGGAAATACCAATGAGGAAAGCACATCATCTGCAAAAGCAAAAACATGTTTTCCTTTTGTTGAAAATATTCATCAAATTTTCACAGGGTATCAGTTGAACTTGATCTGTTTCACTGGAACTTATATTTTGAAATAGCACCTTTAGTTGGTACATTGGCAATTCTTAATAGGGAAGAAACTGTCATTGTTGACGTGGAGAATATTTGTTTCGAATTCTTAAACCGCTTAAATAAGAAAAAAACAGAAGTAGAAACCCAAGTAATTTATGGGTCAGTTGGGTTGGGGTCGTTTGACATTCTAAGAGCAGCTTAATTTGGGCCTTTATCGGCCATAATCCAATAGGAAACAGTCCAACGAATCAAACTCATTACTAAAACAATAATCGACAGTCTTTTTAGGTCAAATTCCAACATTTAGACCTTCGTTTTGGCCGTTTTATGCTTTTTATCTATTTTTTGCAGTTTTTGTTTCCTTATTTAATTTAAGTAGGAAAATCTGTTGGTGCGTTTTTTTTAAGGCAGTTATTATGTAATATTTTTATTTCTATTATGATATAGATTTGGTGATTTATTTTCTTTTCGGAATAAATTACCAAATTAGCCTCCTAAGATTTTTTTAAGTTTATTCTCTATAAATAGCTTGTAAAACTCTAGGATTTGACAGCTTTTAATTAATAAAACAATTAGTTCTCTATTTCTGAGTTTCACACTATTGTTTGAACACTTATATTCTGCGTCAATTGTTTAAACCCTTTACCTCCAAAAATATGAAACAATAACTATCCAACTATTAGCCCCACTCCAACGGCTTTGCCATGGTCATTTTGAGTTTAAAATTTCTTCCATCTTCATAGTTCAGGAATTCACCCCTGGCATCACATAAGCACTGCAGTTGTCCAAAAAAACAAATTGCATGCATCCATGGGATCTAAAACCATAATATAGAAGCTAGTATACCAAAATGAAGCACTCCTCAGCACTTGCAAGATAATAAGTATGCCAAAATGAAGCACTCCTCAGCACTTGCAAGATAACAAAGCTACTAGGCAGCCTGGAATCATGTAATAAATTTATGATCTTGCTCTTGCCTCTTATAGCTATTCATACAATAGAAAAGGACTATACCCTGGATCATTACTAATAGACCCAAAATTAATCTATAAAATTAAACAAGCATTAATTATGTTATCACAAACACTGCAGAGATGAGATGAATTGCTGCCTTGCACAAAACAAAGATAAGTAAGAAGCAATCCCTAGTTTGACTGTGATAAACCATGCACTTTCCAATAGTTACTATTGGTTAACACAATCTCATCACAATAAAGGATGCAGCAATTGCAAATAATTTTAAAAAAAATTAAAAAATTAAAAAAAAAAACCTAATTTTTTAAAAATCAAGTTCCACTTCCACTCACTATTGTGCTACCAACAGCACTGAGGTCTCTGGTCCAAAACCTCTGCCCTGAATGCCATCCAAGGCCTTGCACTGCCCATTAAGTAGAAGGTAAAGTCTAATTTCTCTTAAAAGAATAAAGTTGTTTTGTCAAGTTTGATGTCAATTAAGAAGCTTGAAGTTCGAACACTATATTAACATACAGAATAAAGACTTTCAAAACCATAACAGCAGACATGTGGCAAAAATAAAAAAGTACAAAGGAGGACAGCATATTTGGTAGTGGGACAAATCAATGCATGAGATGGTCAAAAAAAACTCAATGTTTTCAGAAGAGAGGATCAGAAATTCGATCGAAATCAAACCGAAAAAAACCAATATATATTTATATATATAGGTATATATAATTTGACATTTATTATATATATAATGAAAATAAATATAATTTGACATTTATTATTTTTGATCAAAAAAAAAATTAAAAAAAATTAAAAAAAAAATATAACCCGCTCAAACCGAAAAAACCAGTATGGTTCGACCGGCTCACCGATTCACCGGTTTTTAACCGATTTTTAGAGGATGAGTTTTGAGAACTGACCGAATCGATCCTTAATTCGATTTCCAATTTTTCTTGTTCAACCAATCAGTCCGATTTGATTTTGACAACCATGAAAAAACTTCATTCAACACGCGCGATGTTGAAAATCCAAGAGCAAGCACAGGCTATAGTCCCATCACCCTAAGGTTTGGTAACGTCCTTGAAAACTAGGCAAAAAGATCATACATCAAAACTTTTTATTTTCATTACTGTTTACTTTTCCCAGCCATTTGCTCAGCAACCAAAAGGAAGATTATTAATGGAGATTAACAAGATTTGGTATTTTTCATATTTATATTTATATATTTTTAGTATTTTTATTTTCCTTACTTACTGTTAATATGAAACTTATTTTTAGCCGCTATTTAAAATATTATAATAGTTTTGATTTATTTTTCTATTTAAGTTAGTTTTGATTTATTTCCTTATTTATATAAATCTGATAATTTATTTCCTTTTGAGAATAAATTACCATATTATGCTATAGGGTTTTCTGAAAGTTATTTTCTATATATAGTTATGTAAATCTTAGAGTTGATAAGCCTTTGATTGAATTAAAATAATATTTCTGTGTAAAAGTTATTTCTTTCAATTTTCGGTATTTTTTGGAATCAACGAACTTTGATGCCTATTAGTCAGGTATTCATTTTAGAATCAACAGACTCTTAAAAAGTTTCCACTACGTCAGTTGGTATCAAAGTTTACGTTCGTTCATTGAAAACCATACTATCAAAGAGAGAATAACAAACTCTACTTATAGATGAGGTTTATGACCGTGATGCAACAACTCAGATGGTTTAACGTATCATGAACCATATAGAAAATTGTATGACATAAATGATGAAACAACTAACCCAACGGATGATTGAACTTTTAAAAGATCAAATATTTAATCTTCATACCTCAGAAATAATGTTAAATGTCAATTGAGATTTATTTCCAGTATTTGATGATTATCCTAATGAAGAAATATTATTATCTAGAATGATAGTTTCATCATCTATTGAGAATCATAATAATATTGGAGACTCACAACAGATCATAATACTAATTCACAATAATGAAAATTATTATTATAAAAAACCATTCTCAATTAATTTTTCTACCGTATCTAGTTCTCAATTCATAAATATTTAAAACTTATATTGAAAGTTATTGGACAGATTGAATGATAACCATAAAAAAAATTGAAAAATTTCATACTTTTGATGAGTATTTTACGAACATATGTGCTCAATATATAATTTTTTTTTTCTAAAATTTCTTTTGATGATGATATTGTTGCAAATTCGAGGTCGATTTTCTCTATCCAAAAGAAAATGATGGAAATCAACAAGATTTGATATTTTTCATATTTGTATTTATATATTTTTGGTATTTTTATTTTCCTTAATTATTGTTTATATGAAACTTATTTTTATATATTATTTAAGGTATTATATTAGTTTTGATTTGTTTCTCTATTTAAATTAGTTTTGATTTATTTCCTTATTTATGTAAATTTGATGATTTATTTCCTTTTAGGAATAAATTACCATATTAGACTCTAAAATTTTCTGAAAGTTATTTACTATATATAGTTATGTAAACCTTAGGATTGAAAAACTTTTAATTGAATTAAAATAACATTTCTGTATGAAAGCTGTTTCTTCCAATTTTCGATATTTTTTAAAATTAACGAATTTTAATACCTATTAATTTGATATTCATTCTAGAATCGACAGACTTTTAGAAAGTTTTTGCTACATCAATTATGTTAAAAAGGAACAAATAACAAGTCTTATAGACCATGACTGCATCATTATTAACATGAGAATAAAGTATAAACTAACATAAAAATGAAAAGCATATAATACTTATAAGGATTCTTTTTGAAGATAAATGACAAAGAAGATCTGATTCCAAATAACAACAATGGAGATCTGATTCATACTTTCTGCAAGTAAGATGATATATATACACTCAGGCTTCCCTCCATTGAGAAAAGATGGGCCAGTGAAGAACAACCTAAGGTCATTTGAGCACAACATAAGCAACTAATTCCGTAGACAAGTCCTCCCACACTATTTCATGCAACTAATGAAAATTTGCAAAAGGCATATCAGAAAAATCAGTAAATTTGAACAAATGACTCCATAAGCACATTTTCAGATTCGATACTTCCAATGCACAAGTAACAAAAAACACACAAAGACGCATCACGAATGATGTTCCAATATCTAACAGATGCAAAATGGTGAATTTGTTAACTAAATCCATCGAAAATCCTACAGACAACAAATATTATCAAACGAAACTGCATTTTAACAAAATCCCATACCCCATTTACATATTTTTGTTTTATTTGTAATCAAGCTTCAGCTAAAGCATCATTATATAATTGTTAACATATTTAAACCCATAAGCAGCTCCAAACTCCATGAGCTAATCAAAACAGCAATACAACAATAACCAATGAATTCCCAAAAGGGAAAGCAAAATTAAGCATAAAAATCCATTTTATTAAGAGAAGTTTAAACAAGATACATTAAATTGAAGACATTGCAACATAGAGAATACAAGACAAACAAAGGGTACTTGCTTGCTCATTAGTATGACGCATATAGAGGGCGTCTATACTCATCAAAATACTCTTCACGATTGACAAAAACAATGGCGTACAGAGCATAGATTATTCCAGGGACATAACCTAAGATAGTGAGTAACACACAGAGCCAAAATTCAACCTGCATAAGTAAATCAAATCAAAAAAATTAGATCTGTTTGGCAAGAAAGAAAATTATAATTTTTTTCAATCTGACAATCAATTCTTTATCAAATTTAAAATAAAATAAAAGAGGCGTACACTGCAACAGCCATGTCTGAGGCAAACACCTAAAGGAGGAAGCAAAATAGCAATTAGAATTTCGCAGAAGATCTCACACTTGGTAGGCATTTTTTCAACTGTAGATCTCACACTCCTTAATGAAGAAGAAAACAAGGGGAAATCTAATCTTCAAGGGTAGCTTTCACATTGTGAAATTGATGATGAGACAATTAATCTACAGTTTATATGAATCGTTGACCTTATCGGATTATGTGTAGTGGACGGTTCTGATCAGGGTTGCTGCTACCCCTTTTTTTTTTTTTGTCTTTTTAAGAATGGGTTAATATAAATCTCATGCATACATCACTCATTTTCGTCCCTTTATATATGTATATTTTCTAATTCAAATTAATTATTAATTTATTTAATTATATTTTATTATTCGCTTATTATTATTTTAATTACATTTAAATTAATTATAATAATTTTTTAAATATTTTTTATTATATAGAATTTTAATTTTAAATGATTAAATTTTTATTTTTATTTTTATTTTTTATATAATTAAAAGAATAAATAATTAAATATAGTTTATATTAAAACTTTTATTATATAATTTTATGTTATATTCGTGCTTTATTATATTTTTAATTAATTTATATTTTTAAAATTATTTTAATATATAATAAAATTATTTTAAAATATTTTAATATGTGATATAATTAATATTTTTGAATATATTTATATACATATATAATCTTTTATAAAAAATATTATAGTTGAATATAATTTTTATATTTAACAAATTTTATCTTCAACATTTAACAATTATTTCCTCACTTTTTTTAACAAATTTAAAAAAAAAATCAATTTTTTGATTATTTCAATTTGAATATTTTTAATATTTTTAATTTTTATTAAAGATATTTTAAAAATATTTTTAAATATTTGCTTAGAATATTAAAAAGTATTAAAATATTAAAAAAATTATTAGACTATTAAAAATATTCAAATATTTATATTTAATAAAATATTTTTTTTAATTTGCTAAAAAGTGAAGAAATAAAACTTTATAAATGTAGAAATTATATTCCATTATAATATTTTTTTTTTCAATACAAAATATACTCAAAAGTATTTATTATGTCAATATTAAAATATCTTATATGTTAAAATATTTTAAAAATATAAATTAAATAAAAATATAAAATATAACGTAAAATTATATATTATAAATTTTAATATAAAATATACTTAATTGTTTATTTTTTTTAATTATATGACAAGTAAAAAATTTTAAATCTAATTATTTCAAACTAAAATTTTATTTGATAAATATTTTAAAAAAAATATTATTATTTTGAAATTAATACTCATAGTCCTTAAATGAATTTAAATAAAAAAAAAAAAAAATTTGAGAGATTAAAGTGTACTATAATATAATAAATGAAGGATTAAAGTACATTATTTTTAAAATTTTAAAGATAAAAATATTATATAAATAAAAATATTAAAAATTAAAATATAATAATTATAATGTTAATCATTAATAAATTTCAGAGAGTAAAGTATTTTTTTTTTTTAATTGAGAGAAGTAAATTTGAAATGGCATATAATTAATTGTATCAAATTTAAGGAATATTAAAGTAATTTTTAGAAAATAAATAAAAGGAGCTTGGATGTGTTAAGTACAAAACCAAATTATGAATAGAGAAACATAGAAGTAAATGGATACTAGTAAAAATACAAGCACATGACATGAGAACACAAGATTCAATGAATATATTATTGACAACTACAATAGATATTTTATTATGTAACCATAGCAAGTTGGCATATTTGAATATGCAACAATAGACATTACAAAATTCAAATTGATTTTAACTTCATAATTGTAATTTTGACTAATTCAGGGGTTCAGTTCAATCAATCTCAAGTTAGAACTAGCAGTTTTGAGAATTGGTCCCTCAAATCTCTATCAATTTTTTGAAAAAAAAACTCTTGTTTTAATTAATTTCTAATTGAAACAGTCAAAGCTAATGAAGTGTGCACTTTAAAAATGACCTTAAGATGTATCTAAAAGATTTCCATTTAAATCAGTCTTAAGTTGAAATTCACTTCATCCAAAAACAATATATAGAAACTTAAAGGAATTATTGGTTGCAGATTTATGAACTCAAAATAGCAACAGAAAATTAATTTTGAATGGATGAAAAAAAAATTCCATATAAAATGTTGGATTTAGACGTATCAAAAAAAAATTTATATAAAAATATTAGTTTTAAGTGGGTATGAAATTTATTCTATGAGATAATGAGATTTTTTTTACTAGAATAACGAATCATTTCTGTTTTCGTCTTTAAAATCAAAAATATTAATATGATTATTCTGGAGGCGATTTTAAGAAAGTAAATTTTAATGTAGATTGATTAGCGTTCTTGAGTTTAGACACTTATTTTTTTAAATAAATCCTTTGCAATCTTATTAATTTTTTATTACATTATCAATGTGAGGTAACATATCTTAAAATACGTAATTTATCATCCATAATAAACTTTATAATTACTCAATGTATATAATGTTAAAGTATATACAATATACATAGTTAATCCCAAATTAAAGTAGCTCAATCGAACTTTTTTTTTTTCACCATTGCACCAATTTATAAATCGGACTTAGATTTGAAAAATATGAAATTTTTCAAAAATCTAAGTTGTCCAACTAGTATTTTTCTTCACAAATCGAAATTTGTGACATGATCATCACCATCACAAATAGAGATTTTGTGACATAATCCACCACCACCACCAGTACTATACCTCTCTACTTTGCATACGAAAACATAACAAGGACAAAATCATCAAATCTTAGATATAGTAGGCTAAGACCACCCTTGTCCTGGTGGTCATGTGCTATGATGCACATGTTGGAGGGACTCGATCCAAGTCCCTCTTTTGGCAAATCTTGGTAGTAACTATAATCTCCTGCTAAGTCATTAACTAATATCTCTTATAAAATAAATGATAAAAAAAAAATTAATAGGACCACAAGGACTCTCCCAAGCTAGCTTGGTCCACCATATCCATGTCAAAATTAGGCTTGACCTGGGATCCGAAGAACCTGGAGGAGGGAGATCCACTATTACTTGGACTAGCTGGGCTTAGCCCATGATTTGAAATTGCAGTCTGTCGGACCCGAAGGTGCACCACCTCGGCCTGGGCTAGGGCCAACTGGGTTTGGAGTACATCAATTCGTTGTTGTAGAGACGATATAGCTCCAACACAACCATACACAGGGTCGCGAACCCTTGCATTCGCTTCATACACCATGCTACTCACAGCGTCCCCTCGTTGGTGCACCGGAAGTTCCTATAAAATTGTTGAATCAATTTTTTTTTTCTTAAAATTTTATGTGATATAAAAAAATTTTAGAGAATTTTATTAAAATTTCATATTTAATATAAATGAACATATTCATTTTATTCTTTTATTTAAATAAATTATTTTTTTAATAATTATATAAAAAGACAAAACTAGATAGAATATTAAAAAAAGTTATAGTCCCTCTCACTACCCCCACTTTTAAAAGGGTGAAAAGATGATTGTACTATGAATGTGTTTGAGTATAAACAAGATTTTGAAAATTAGAATTTTAAAAATATCAATTCAAAATAAGTTGGAATATATAGTTTTAAATTTTTTTTATTTTTAAGTTTTAAAACGATATTTTGAATTAATTTGTCAAACACTCTAAAAACCTATTTAACGTTTTTTAAATTTTAAAACGATATTTGATATCCATTTTAAGGACATCCAAACACCCCCTATAATTTGATTAGTATGATTTTTTCTTTAATTCTATTCCAAATTTTATAGAATTTTATTTGTTATAATGGATTATTATATTTAATTCTAATTTTAATTTCAGTATTAATTTAATATTTATGCTTTTAGTACAATTGGATTCATGTTAGTACAATTCAAAAATAAAAAAAATAATTATAAATAAAATATAATATCAAAAAATATCAAAATTCAATTTACAAAAAAATTTAAATACTTAAATATTCATTAAAAGTATATACAATGACACAAATTTAATAACAAATAAAATATTTATCATCTTTTTCTATTGATCAATCTTCATAAACTTCCTAAAAATGTACTTTAAAAATTTTCATATACCGAAATAAAAAAAACTTTTAAATATATATTTGTATATATATTATATATTAATATTTTTTATCTATATTTTTAAATATTTTTCTCTTAATACATATATTAATAATTTTTTTCTTAAATACATGTATTTTATACATATTATATATTAATATATTTTATCTATATTTTTATAAAGTTATTATAAATTAACAATTAATAATTAATGTAAAATAAAAAAAATAAGTATATATATATATATAATGATTTCACACCGATTCATATAATAATTTCTCATAATTTTAAATGAATTTTTATAAAATTAAGAAAAATTATTATAAAAATAGATGAAAAATATATATATATATATCGGTTATTTTTGATATGTTAATATGGTATAATAAAATTTAATTTGGTTATTTAGTACGATAATAAAATTCAGAATTATTTTAAAATATTTTTATTAATATGATTTAATTTGAAAATAATCAATAAAATTTTTAATTTTAAAATTTTTTAATTCAATTATTGGATTCATTACTGTATCACTAGAATTCTTGTTGATCCGTACTTCTAGGTTCTTCCATGTTGGACTTTGATCATGCGCACACCTGTCGTTTTCGATTTTTCGGTATGCTTGCCATCCCCTTTTCACCGAAAATCATGATGGCAGTGGATTTTTTTGTCTTTTTGCCCAGGTTGTTTTTTTATTTATTTATTTTAAAGTAAAGTGGGACTCATTTTGTCTTAAAACTCCATGAATATAAGCCCCAGTTTTCTGACTATGAAAAAAGCATAAATTTTTAATAAAAAAACATTTTTAAAAAGAAAAAATAAAATATGGGAAGAAATTATTTGCTAACATGAAAATATTTTTGATCATGCTGATAAATGTTTAATTTTGGTATGCAGAATTTATAATCCATGTTAAAAAAAAAAATCTAAAATAATATCACAGACTAGTTTTTATTTATCGTACGAAATTTATATTTTAGAAGTGATTAAAAGATTTAATATTATTTTAAATAAAAATAAAAAATTATTTGTAATGAAATTAATTTATAATTAATTGAATTTTATATAAATTTATATCAAATTATATTTTAATTTTTATTAAAAAAATAAAAACAAATAAATAATGAAACTTGTACTAGACATTATTACCATTGTTGCTTGTGATGATTAACATTGTTGAATAAAAAATGTCAACAATTAAATTAAATAAAGTCTTGACATGATTCACAAACAGCTTCAGTTGGATTTTTTTTTTCTTTTTTTGAGGGGAGGCTTTTAGTTAGATGTTTACTTTCCAAATAAACAAGGATCAATTTGAACATTGAAATGATTAGCCAACCAATAGATATAATTAATTCAACTAATTAATAGTAAATTTAGATTAAAAAATCAATTTTTTATATATTTTATTTTGTCAACATAGTGGTTAGCATGATATTAGAAATTTGAGATTAAATTTTCATTTCATATTTGTGAAATGAGATACAAGAAAATAAGATGAAAAAAGTACTCACTTCAAAATAAGGTTGGAATAATTTGCAGAGAGGACGAAGTCTAATGGAGTGGAACCACTGCTTTAGTCAATGAAATTAAGAATGAAGTGTGAAAAGTATTAACTAACTCTTTCTATTTTTTTTTTAAGTATTTGTAAAAGAGAAATCAATTTAAATTTATTATTTAAAAAAATATATATTTATCATTAGATAATATATTGATATATATATATTTTTTTAATTTGACTTTTATTATGATTTAAATTCGAGAGGTCTTAATTTTTAAAATAACTTCAATATTATTAAATTAAAAATTTAATAAAATTTCTTTATTATTATTATTATTATATTGAATGCAAAACTATGAAATTTATATCAAGGTTTTTTATTTATTTATTTATTAACTTTTATTTTGTCTTCCAAGAAAGAAGAGAAGTGAGAACGTAGGGGGATGACTGTATGAGCTTCAGATTATTTGAAGCCTTTATCTTAACCAAATTTTTATAATTTGAAGAGTGATTGAGTTCGTGTAACTATTGACTATAGAGAGGTTGAGAAATTGTTTCATTTAACCATAAATGTAGAATAAAAAATTTTGAAATCATAATTTTGAAGGCAGGCGAATCAAAATAACATATTTATGTAGTAACAGTGACACTTATAAAATGTAAGTGCGTCACGTCAATATTAATTAATATTATTAAAATTCTGAATTTTAAATTATTAACTATAAATCTCATTTTATAAAAAAAAAAATTCAAATCATTGTCAAATCATATATATATATATATATCAATTGAGAATTAATGTAGTAATAATGTGTGATACTTAATTTTAGCATGCTAATGAAAATGCATTATTGAATAATTTTCATGTGTAATTTAGTAGTATTTTTTTAGTATGTGGGGAGTACTAAAATTTATATCCATAATTTTTATATTGCAAGATTTATTTATTTTTATTATTATAATATTAACTCAGTGTTTAATAATATTTTTATTAATTTCACTATAACTAAATTCGAATTCAGTTTGAACTAAAAGTTGGTCAATTAATTTAATGGTTCTTGTGTATTTATTCACTTCTTTTTTAGAAAAAAAAAAAAAGAATAAAAAAGAATCCAACCAAATATAGCTTGCGAGAGAGAGAGAGAGAGAGAGAGAAAGAGGAACCTGTAACATCTTGTTGACATTACTAGCACCAAAAACTTTGTGCACATTAGCAAATTTCTGGGGCTCATCTGCTGGGAAATAAGGGGCAAATACACAATCCTGGGCACACCTCCTCCTTAGGAGCTTGCAAGCTGCACATGGTGAGGCTGCACCTTGTTTTCTCCCACTACTCTCCTTCATTTTCGTTTTTGCCACGTGTCCTCTCTTATCTCACCCCACCCTCCAACACACCCTTAATCTTTAGGGTACTTTACTTTAAAAAGAAAATGGATAGGACACAATACCCTTTGATTAAAAGGACAAAATAAAACAAGGTAGATAGCTAGTTATTGAATAAAGTAGCAGTGTAGTTTCAGAAGAAGAAAGAGAGGGAAGAGGGCATGAAGAAGAGAAGAGGGAGTGATTATATATAAGCAGAAGCAAAATAATGTCAGTACTCCTGTACATTTTTAGATGGGTCCCATAATAAACTCTATATTTTGGTCGACAAAAAACATCTGTTATGAATTTGATATTTTTGTTAATTTGATTAGCGCCATTTTTTTTTTTTTTTTCGCCAACCTTTTGTATTGGTGTGTTGTGCAGGAGTGGGCCCATGCTTTTACCTTGGCCCCCACATTTTCTTTTTTACTTTATTTCTTTTTCTAAAACTTTTTATCCTTTTTATTTTTGCTACTTTTATATAGAGGCTGTTTGGTTGGCCAATTAAATATTTTTAATTGTCAACATGCATGTCACTAATTGAGAAAATTTATGATATTTAGTTAGCCAACTAAAAATTTTGATTATGGCAAAATTCTTTTTCAATCGGTAAATTTCATAAGCAGTTTCGCCAATCACACTTTTATACCAATCACACATTTAGCTATCACTCTACCAAATACCCCCATATTATACCCATATTATTGTTTGATATAACTCAATGTATAAAATTAGTCTATTAACTATTTCTTTAAAGTAAGAAGAAAAAAGATTAGTTGATTATGGATGAATAATAAATTAATTGTCAAATAATTTAATAGGTTGCCTTATAATCTATAAATAGTTAAAATAAATTTAATTCATTATAAAACATAAGTGTTGGCTTCAATTATGATAATTCTAATTTAATTTATTATTGAATATGATTACAATTTTGAAGTTTCTTTTGAGCATGATCACATTTTTATTATTCAAGTTTTTAATAAATTATATTAGAATTTGAATAACTTCTTTATTGTATTTTTAAATCTATACTCTACTTTATATTTTTCATAAATAAATAAAATTTAAAATTTAAATCATTATTTTTATGGTTATAACCAAAAATATATTTCACTATAAATTAAATTTATATTAATGATTGATAAAAATAAAAAATGAAAAATTATTTTGTGCAATAAACATTTGAATATGCAAAGTTTGGGATTCCTAACATTTAATATGCATTGGATAATATTATATAATATGTGATTAACATATCTTATAAGGCGTTATAGATCGAGACATTAGCGTTTAAATCAGAGGTCTGACTTAGAGAGACAGTGATTAATACATTTGAAATTTGAAATTTTTTCAATTAAAAAATTTGCATTGGATAATATTATATAATATATGTAGTGTGAGTAAGTATAACAATAAAAATAATAAGACAGAAAATGAAATTGTTAAAGCCATGATTTTGTTGGGGTTTCTCTTATAAATGGGTCATGGTGGGTTGTTAGGTGGTCCCTTTTTCATGCAAAGGAATAGTATAGAAATGATATATTGTGTGAATGGTTTCATCATTCCCTCCCTAAAAATGAATTTTTTTTTTTAAATATGCCTATAAATATATTCTAAATTCTAAAAAATAAAGTACTTGATTTTTAATATTACAATCCAATTATAAAAAAGAAAAAATTTTAAGGAATTTTTTTTTTTTTTAAGAAATGAAATCTTATAATATGCTATAATAACTCCAAATTCAATATTTCATGTGCATTATCTAGTATATATAATCAATATAAAATTATATTTAGATAAATATTTATTTAAAATAATTAAATATTTATGTTTAAATGGTATTTTATACTTATTAAAATTTAAATTTAAATACTCTTTTTTTTTTTTATACAATCTTTATCCAAATGCAATATCTTTTCTTGTTTCACAACTTTGCAAGTTGATCTCTGTGTGAACTTATTGACAATTTAAAGGAATGGGATCCATTTACCAAAAAAAAAAAAAAAAAGGAAAAAAGGAATATTGGATCATTTACCGAAAGACAGACGACTGATAATTATCATTATTATTAAAAAAAATAAATGTAAGAGTAACAAAAATAAAATTGCCAATAAATTATTATTATTATTATTTTCTTTCTTTTGGGTATGTAATTAGCACTTTAACCTTTTGATATTTCAACATTAGCACTTTTGATCTCTAAATAAACCAAATTCAATAAATAGTGATGAGTTCAATAGAGTAGGGTTGAGCACGGGATAATCGAATTAATATAATTAAAATCAAAGATGCTTTCATGTCAGTATCAAAAATCAAACTAAATCCAATTATGTTGGAATTGATATTAAATATCTGAATTTATGAACTAATTAATTAATTTATATATATTTATATAATTATAAAATAGACAAATTTTTATATTTATATAATTATAAATTTATAATATATGATATATATTATTACTTATAATAATATATGATATATATTATTACTTATACATGTATTTATATTTATATAATTATAAATTTATAATATTTTTATATATATTATAAAATTATATTTAAATTTCTGAATATTCAAACCGAACCAATTTGAAATATTTGAATCAAATTAGAACCGAATTTTCAAATACCCGAATCATATCATACTAAATTTTCGAGATAATTCGGTATGAATATTTTCTTCATTCGATTCAAAATCGAAAATTCAAAAATAAAATTTTCAAAATTTCAATTTGGTTCGAAGATTTTCAAATCTTCGACTTTACCCGAATCGCACATAACTCTACCATAAAGGATAAAAGTGTGCTATATAATATAATAATTTAAATATTAAAGTATATTATCTTTTAAGATTTTAAATTAAAATGAAAGTGTTATATAAATTAAAAAATTAACAAATCATATATAGTAAAAAAAATAACAATTCATATATAGAAAATAATTATATTTTTATAGTATGATTAAACTTATAAAAAATATAGTTATTAATCATTGATTATTAATTTTAAAAATATAGTTATCAAATATTTTGTTAAGTGATTGAGTTATCAAAAAATTATTTATAGAAGAAATTTAATAATCATAATAATTTATAAAAAAATATAAAAAATTTAAATTTTTATTATTGTATAGTAAAATATAGATATTCGATCGTTTAGTGACTAAATATCAATTTTATACATTATTTTTTAAATAGTTTTAGTAAAATTTGTTACAATTTATATGTCATGATCCATTTTTATTTTTTATTTAAATTTTGACATGTCGATCGTTGAATATCAATTTATATAGTATAATTTTATAATAAAAAATAATAATAAGTTTATATGAAAATAAAATTTTCTAATTATAGTAAAAAATTCTAATAAATTTATTAAAAAATTATATTATATTTAAATGAATATTTATTTTTTTATTATTGAGAATTTTTTAATTTATTTATTTTTATGTTAAATATAATAAAAAAGAAGAATAAATAAATAAAATATATAATGTATAATATTAATTTTTATATAAAAAAATTATGTTCCATGAGATTTCATGGAGACTCCAATATCCATGGGAATGGGAATAAGCTACCAAAATTTTAATCCATTAAAAAAATAAAATAAGGATAAGATGAAATTTTAACATATAAAAGTAAAGATGAGAATAATAAAATCCGTCACAAACCTGTTTTATTGTCATCTCTATTTAAACATCCATTTTGATTTTATTTCTTTAATTTGCTTAAACAATTAGCTAATTATTTTTTTTTTTTAATTTTAGAAAAAATTGTGAAAGGGTTTTTTTTTCTTTTCAAATTAATTGTTTCAAAGAAATTAGTGTTTTTCACTAATAGCGAACATAATTATAGGCTAACGATCAGCTTCCAAGCCGACACTAAAATAAGTATAAACACAAAAAATAATGGCAAAACATATTATTTGATCCTTACACTTTCATAAATTTATATATTGAGCCTTAAAGATTTATTTGTTCACATCAAATCCTTAAACATTTAAACTTGTATATATTAAGCCCTAAGGGTTTAATCGGCTATTAGCGAGAAACAGCCAAAAGCATATTAAAAGTGCATAATTACTATTTTAAAAGGTGATTAGGATTCTATCACTAAGAATCTAATTAGGAAATACTTTAAAAAATAAAATTAATGGAAAAAAAAAAGAGAAACGAAAATGATACCATATTAAATTTCATCATGTTTTAAGGGAAGGTATAATTTCATCATATTTTGAGGAAAGACAGTCACTATGTAGATGTTCTTACGAATAAAAAATTAACAACTTCGTATAATTTCCATATCCTAAAGGAGCCGTCTGAATAATTGAGCATGAATTAATTTAGAGGTTTTTAGTTTTTTTTTTTTTTTTATTTCATAAAAAAAAAAGAGAGAGAGAGATCATATAACAAAACTCACCCAAACTGAGAAACCCTAAACTAAACTAACCCAAAATATATGAAATAACATACAACTCTCATCTTCACGCAAGCCAATTCAAAAGAATTTTTCCTATTCAAATGCTTAGTCAACACCAAAAATCTTAATCATCCCTTAAAACAGTAATTACCTGCTTTTAAGTCATGTTTGGTTCAATTTCACTAACAATTATCTAAAAGTCATTTCATGTGTTAAAAATTAAAGATTTGAGAGTTTGATGTGAATAAATAAATATTTAGGAATTCAATAGATGAATATATAAAAATTTAGGGGTTCAATAATACATTTTGTTATTAATAATTTTCTCATATTAATTAATAGTGGGCTACTTGACTAATTAACTGTCTAGCTTATAACATAGTGGTGTACTTTTTTGCTCGTTTATTATGTGCTAGTGTTCAAGTTTAAAATGCACTTTTTTTTTTTTTTTTTTTTTTTATGGGATGAGAAGGTTGTTGTGTTAAAAATACAGTAATTCTTATTGTATTATTATTTTAAAGTTTAAAAAAATTTTGTAAAATTTTTTTAAATTCATCATATAATAGTATTTATTATAATGAAATCAATGATATATTTTTTATATGAAATAAAAATCAAATAAATTTAAAAATATATATAAGAAGTATGTTCAATTTAAATTATTAGATTTTAATAGTCTAAATTTAACACACTTATATTGTATTTTTTAAACTTATTTGATTTTTGTTTCGTACAAAAAATATATCATTAGATTTATTATATTATAAATTAAAAAAAAATTATAAATTTTTTTTAAACTCTAAAATAATAATATAATAGGGACTACTATATTTTTAACAGCAGCCACTCAACCCCTACCTTTATCTGTTTAAGAGATATTTCAGTTTGATGTTTTGAATCTTTAATATATGTTAATATTATGATGTTTTTTCTTTTTTTTTCTTTTAAAAAAAAAAAAAGACTGTCTAGCTTGTAATTAAATTAAACCAACTGATTACTGCCTTGAAAACCACCAACTACATTAATCACACTACTTAATTTGAGTATGTATAGCACTTTAAGACAACCCTTATTATGTTATGTTATCTTCTTTTTCTTTTTCTTTTTATTTTTTAGAAATATGCTATATTACTTTAGGGTATGTTTAATTTAATCGCAATTATATTATAAATACCATTAATTAATTTGATTATATATGTAGAAAAATGGGTCAACTTGATATGGAATTGAATTATTAAAGCCTACTCTTGATGTTGTTGGAAAAAATAGTGTAAAATTATAATAATATTGTATGAATTTTTTTATTAAAATATGTCTAATTCATTGTAAAAATAATTTTTAGTAGAATATAATTAATATTTGATATACTATTTTTCACAGTAACATTTAAATAAAATAATAATGTGGTATATATAATTTTTATTAAATAAAGAATATTTAAAGGAAACTGAAGTTTATCAAAATCTAATTTTTTATATTATACATTTTGAAATAAATATTTTCATTTTATTTTACTTCTGTACTCAATATATAATTTTTTATTACACCTATTAAATTGTGGTCTGATTAATTTTCTTATTAACTTTCTATAAAAATATAAGAGTGATAGTTCTCGAGTTTGAATATTTCCATTCGAATTTTCATCAATTTAATTATAATTATTAAAAATATATATATATTAATTATTCTTAGGACTTATTTGATACACTTTAGTATCGAAATCCAAATGAAATAAGGTTATAAAATTTTAAACATCTATTTCTAAGTTATTTTTAAATAATTAAATAAAATTTATTGATTACATTAATAATTATATTTAAAATATATATCATATCAATAAAAATTATAGTAATTAAATTTATTCAAATGTAAAAAAAAATTAAAAATATTTTATTTTAATTATATATCAAAGCAAAAAATTGAATCTTATTTTTGAATTAAGATTTTATTTTCAATTCTAAAATCTACCAAACATGTTTTTATTGAATAACTCTTAATAGTATTTTGATATATACAACTCCTATAAATTAAAAAAGAATTACAAAATTAAATATTAATGATATTTATTTATTTGTTATCAAATGTCTAACATAACAAATTATAAGTATTTAAATGTTTTAACAAAGTCATAAAACTCATAAAATTAAAACGTCAAATCACATTATAGATTTTAAATGGTTCTTCAAATTCATACCACTTGCAGGCTTGCTTGACCCCTACTTCTCTTAATTTTGCTTAACCAAAATATATATATATATATATATATATATATATAACTTTATTTTTTTTGTAAATTATGATTTCACACCTGAAATTTAATATAATTAACGTAGTGATTAATTCTTTTTGATTCATGCATGTAATTTTTTAAAATAGAGATATTTATGAGATTGTTAAAATTTATTATCAATTTTTATATTTATTTAATTAAATTTATTTAATTACTCTCGTATTTTTTTATATATTAAATTTTTAATATTTTATTAAATAATATTGTGGAATATTTTTAATATATTTAATATATTTATTTTTTAATTAAGTTTTATTAAAGTTTTATGTATATGAATTTATTAATATTTTCTAAATAAATATTTTTATATTTTTAATTATTATTTATAAATTTTATAAATACATATAAATTTAATAATATAAAATTTACATAAAAATTGAAGATCTCATACAGATAAAATTTAAATTAAATTATTCTTTATATAAGACATAAACAAAAATGAAAATTTTCCCTAAAACAAAGATGGAGATCGAAATACTCCCACTCCGTCCCACCCATCGTCATCCCTACACAAAATCACTACCATCACAGCCGAAGCTACTGCCACAGAAGCCACCACTGATTAGGTCACACCAGTGCACATTGATGACTCCACCTATCTTGGCATCGCGGGTCTTGCTTCCCGATGTTGAATAAATCCTCCATCTTGGTAGAAGATTTTGGGTTGGGAGGGGCAAGAATAAAGGATTTTAGAATTTAGATGATTAATATTAGCTTAAAAAAAGGAAAAAAATAGCTCGAATTTTTATTAGAAGTGTGGGTAGATCGCTTGCAATGAAGGTGGAAGTAAAGTACGGTTCTTTTGATTGTTTTTTATTTATCTTAATTTCTTTTCTTTTTTTTAATTTTAAAAATTTTCATGAAGATATATTGAAATTTTTAATTTTTTTTATATATTTTTAAAGGTAAAAAAGTAATAAAATAACTAATTTGTTAACAAAATTAAAATTAAAAGACTAAATAATTAGTTTGATAAAAAAGAAAGAATTATTTCATTAATTAGATTAATAAGATAATAATTTACTTTTTTTTTTTTAGCAATTTTAGAACTTTTAATTGTTACTGCTGGAAATAAGAATTAATTAATTATAACCATTGACTTTGGCTAAGGTTAATCATATGCCCCACCACTCCACATTCAAATGTTATATATGCACAAAATGATTATTACCCAAAAGATATGCTGTAATTATCACAATAATTATATCAACCATATCCCAATAAGAAATTAAGTTGACTTGGAAAGGTAAAATATTGTGTTTAAAAAAAAAAAATTGTTAATAATCATTTCTTTTAATGTTAGAGAATAAATATTAGAACTTGGCATCAAATTTGTTTTTTGATTAATAATATTTATTAAATTTGTAGCTTAACTTGTAATATAAAATATAGAGAGTTAATGCTTCATTTATTTTGAACACTCCAAAAATTTAATTAATAGAAAAAAATTTTCTAATAAATTAAAAATTGAGTTTTTTAAAAAGAGAAATATGATTTTATAAATTTTACCAAATTCATCATAATATATTTATATTAATCTATCAATCACTAATAATCACTATCAACAATTATTATTGACGACTACTAATTATTAAATAGCGTTGGTGATAATTATTAGTTATTAATATCATTATAATTTATTATTTTTTATATTTAATAATAAAATTTTAAAATATAAAATTTTTATAAGTTTAAATATATTTATAGTTTTATAAATTAAATTTTTTAATTTTTAACTAATTTTTAATATTATAAATAAACAATAAAAATTAATTTTTAAAAATATATTTCCAATGCAAATTATTTTTTCTTTTCTAAAATTAATTTTATAATAGTTAGGATTGTTCAACTATTTACATAGCCTCTAATGTTAAGACAATTTGAATAATTGATTACCAAGTTACAAATATCCAAAGCTGGACAATGAAAAAACATGCCCCAAAAGGAAGATGTCGGCATTCATTAGAAAATTTTTGGTAGGTCAAGTCTATATATTATTTTCATAGTCTAATAATTATTAGAATAAGACACAATAGTGAGTGTCAACCAATTTTAATATTTGATTATGATAAATTTATGAATTTTTTAAGAAAAAATAAATATTAATATGTTAATAATATTATTAAATATTTATAGCAATATTATAAAAATATTTAATTATAATATTTTTTTTCATCATATGATGGTACTATTAATTCTTATTAATATCAATTTTTTATTTCTATTTTTAATAGCTTGATTTACATGTGGGTAAAATAGATTATTTGTAATAGTGAAAAATCTTGGATACTTTCTAAATGAATATAAAATTTCAAATTTCATTATTAGTGATGTGTTTCATTGATAGAAATTAGTCACAAGGCTAACAACTCCAACATCCGCACGTGATTGGTCAATGCTTCACTTGTAATTGCTCACATTCATTGTGAATTTGTGATAAGGACAGTCGGCAAATCAAAAAATAAAAGATAAAGAAAAAAATAATTATGGGGCTGTTTGGTTGGCCAACTAAACACTCATAATTGTTGATTGCCAATATGCGCATTGCCAATTGAAAAAATTTGTAATATTTGATTGGTTAATTAAAAACTCCGATTATGGTAAAATTTCTTTTTAATCGGCAAATTTCATAAGCAGCTATAAGCTGTTAATCGCATTTTTATACTAATCACACATTTAGCTATCGCTCTATCAAACACTTTCTATATCATTATACGAAAATGAGATTTTGAATACAGTAAAGTAATAAATTTAATCGTTTGAATTTTTTATATTATTTTTATAATAAAAAATTATTATAAAATAATATGATATATATAAAAAAATATAAAGTGAAATATAAAATAAAATAATTCCATCAACCACCCAACAACATGTTATTTTTCACACTTGGCCTCTTGCTATCGGGTGCTGCTTAATTTTTCTAGCTACTACACGTGAACGTGATTGGCCTACCATATGGAAGAAGAGAGAAATTAACTTTTTATTTTTAATTTTCATTTGCATTTGTCCTCTTTAATTACTTTTCAATTTTCATTGTTTTGACACCACATCTCCTTGAAAAAGATATACAACCTTTTTATAATTTTATCTTAAAGTTTTTATTTATGTAGTTTATTTCAAATATATAATTTTAAAAAAATTATTAGATAATATGAAAAAATATTTATTATACTCATATAAATATGAATTCATATGAGTGCAACTTTATTTCAATTATATATAAATAAATTTTTATGTAAAAAGAAAAAAATTATATTTTTTGTCCTATCTGATAATTTTTAAAAAGATTTAATTATATTTTTATTCTAAATCAAAATTTACATTTAAATTTATCTTAAATTATTTATTTAATTCTTAAATTTTAATTGAAATTAATTCAGATAATTTACTTATTTTTTATATTATATATAATTTAATTTTTCAAGACAATCTTTTTATCGATATAATTCATTGTAATACATAGTTATATAAACTTGAAAGAAGAGAATTGAAAATATATCCACCAGTAGAATTTAAAATTTAGACGAGGAGATGAAAATTTATCTCATCGATAAATAATACATAATATATAATACAAAATATTTTGAAACATAATTCATTATAATAACTATTATATAATGTATTATTATATTTCACTAAAAAATATAATAATATATACTTGAAAGAAAAATATTTTTTAAAATAATTAGATTTTAAATTTTTTTAAAAAAATATTATACACTTAATTTTCCAAAATCAAAATTTAAAAATGTAAATATAAGAGAGATAGATTAAGGACACAAATATGCACAATTAAGAGCTAAATATAAAAAAGAGAAGAAATTAATGATAAAAAATAAAACAAAATATAGTTAACAATTAAAAATAAATGTTTTTTAGGGCAAAATACGCAAAAATGAAGAAATTAAGACTGAGAAATGAAAATATAAAAATAATTTATGAATTAGAGGGGCGAAATATGAAAAATTAAGTTAGGGGTACCAAATAAAAAAAAAATTGGGGTGGAAATTTGAAAAAAATTGGCCAAAAGTAATAATAGAAAAAATCATGGTCCCCTATCACTAGGCCTCCTGAACATATCATTGTGTCTCTCCTATATTTTTATTTTTCCCCTAAAGCTAGACTGCAAGGAATGCACCAAAAAAATTTGCTCCAACAAAATATTTAATCTCAATTAACACGTAAACTTTTAACAATTTAAATTAAAAATAATTAATTAATAGTTATTAGATTAATAATTTAATAATCGAATACATATTTTATAATATAAAAGATTAGAAGTTTCAATCCTGATAATTCATTATTTTTTTTATTAAATTTTTAGTTTGTAAATATATATAACTAGTAAATGATTTGACTCCAAGAATCTTTTAAGCTTAGCTTTAGCAAATATATATCATGAACCTTGTAATGCAAAAAAGAGAGGGAAAAGTTAAAGTGTTTAACTAATTAAAATCCATTAAAGAAAAAAAAACATATTATATAGCTAACTTGGATGACTCATAAACAAACTAACTCATAATGAAGTGTTCAATGGCAAAATCTTTTGAGTTAATGGATACAATAATTATTATTAGTCAGCTTATGGGTCTACTCTACTTTCTCAATTAATATGGTTCAACAACACTGACTAGGTCCTCAACTTACCCTAAAAACAACCTTGTGAAAGTTTAAAATTGTATAAAAAGCTTCCCAATTAGAAATTTTTTCTTCCATAAATTCCTTTTAAAGGGATTATAAGGACCTCTATTGCTTCTATTTATTCCCTTAAAAGGGACTGCCCTAAAACTCTTTTAAGTGTGTAAAGTACCATTTTTTTTTCTAACTTCTTATTTAATTTTTTAATATTAATTTCTATATATAAAATTTTATTTGATTAAAAAAATTTCACAGTAAACTTAAAAGAAAATTATCCCCTATATTGAGTATATACATCAATAAATATAATAGGAACATATAGAATAAATTTGGATATAAATATAATAGGAACATCTTATGATTCTTGTTAGACAATAATGGGTTGTGGAGTTTTTATGTAATAACTCTAATTAAATTTTAAAATAATTAAGGATAATTTTAAGAAACGAGTATTGGTAGTAAAATTTTGTAAAATTTAGAAAGTGTACTAGTTAGAAACGATTATGAAATACTTAAAATTAGATAAATAGTGAGTGAGTTAAAAATAGAATTGAGTGAAATTGATAAAAATCTAAATGTGTAAATAATAAATAGAATAATAAGAAGAAAATGATAATTTTATAACCTTTGAAAAAATTAAGGTCAAAAAGGTAATTTGACTAATAAAAAAAAAATTTGGGGTGGTGTAGCTGGCCAAATGGCCTCTCCCCCACCAAGTTAAATGTAATTTTTTAAATATTTAATTAGTCATATAATTATATAAATAATCATCTTGTGAACAAAAAAATTTCACTATCTCTTCTCATCAAATTCTTGAGTTTTTGTCGGAATCTAAAGAAAATTTTCAAAAGTTTCAAAGAGATAATATCTTTAAACTCACTTCATAATTTAATTTAGTGAGCTTAATTAGTAGATTAGAGATTAAATTAATAAAAGAAAGATAAAATTAGAAGTAACTCTTAGAAATTCTGAATTTCTGAATCTTGATAGAATTTTAAAAGCTGATTTTCGGGATTTTAGAATTATATTTTGAAAATTCTCAAAACATGAAAGTTGTAGATATATATATTTAAAATATGTTTATTTAAGAAAGTTTTGCCAAATTATTTTTGTATAAATATATATTAGGTAATGAGTGTCTCTGATTCAGGTTAGGATTTAGATTGTTAAACCTTACTATGTTTTGAATTTTTGAGAATCTTAAATTCAAAATTAGAGAAAACTCAAAACACAAAAGTTATTTCTCTGTGTCTTATCTAAATTTTAGTAAAAACATAATATCATTTAGATATCTACACGTTGATATATGAGTGAAAAATATAGGTTGCTCGGATAGAATTTACAAGACAGATTTCAGGATGCAGGGCAGAATTAGGAAATTCACCATAATTCATGTATTACCCAGAAAAATATGAAATTTTAATATGTTAAACTTTTAAATGTATAGTTTAATTATAAAAAAGAATTAAAGCAATTAGATAAGTATAATTTTATAACTTGCTAAGAGAATCAAGGCTGCCAAAAACTAAATTTTAGAATTTGAGAGGAAAAGTTATAATTTGAATCACATTGTGTAACTTTAATGTAAATTGAATATTAAAACTATTTATTTACTCATGTAGTTTTAAAAGAGAAAGATAAAGAAGAATAACCTTTGGACCATTCATTTTGCTTGTGCTAGATTAGAGGGTTGAGAGTTGGAACGAGAGTTTGGAAATATGAGTATGTATATATGTCATTTTACTTGAAATTGAATCCAATTGAATTTGCCAATGTTTATTGCATTGTAGCCTTGCTTTATTGGAACCTTAATTTCTCATTTTTGTTATAATGCTTTGTTCATTTAGGATTCCTAATTTATATCTTTGTTTAATGGAAGCCCAATGATACCTTAATTGATTGAAATACCTAAATTGTTAACTAGCATTTTATTTGGGCTAATGTAAACATGTCAATTTCTTTACTATTGTTTTCTAAATTTGGCTTGAACATATTTGATTTTTCTTATTGGTGTCTTAAGTACCTTAATTTACTTAATAGCTAAAATTATAGCCATTGGATATGAAAATTAAAACGGTGGCCAAACGTCTCTTTGTTGAATC
>CANXYC011494469.1:0-40982 GCA_948193065.1 Aleurites moluccanus
AATTTGTTCAAATACTCGTACTTTAATGTATGCTGAATTTTTAATATTTTATTAAAAAATATTACTGAATATTTTTTATGTATTAAAATATTTATATTTTAATTATGTTTGGTTGATGTTTTATGTGTTTAAATTTATTAATATTTTCTAAATAAATTTTTTCATATTTTTAGCTATTATTTATGAATTTTATAAATATAAACAAATTTATTAATATAAATTTTAAGCGGGGAACGAGGATCCCCGTGAGGATAGGGATGAGAACTAAATTATTCCCGTATGTGAAACGGAGATGGGGATTCCCCGCTAAGGCGAGGGTAGGGGTGGGGATGATGATGGTTCCCCCGCCCCCGCCCCGCCCCATTGCCATCCCTACTTTTACAACAGATAATGATGCCAAAAACTTGTTGGAGGTAATTGTACAAGTAGGAATATCATTAAAAAATAATATGGTAGTGAATAGGGTGTTGATCTAACGAGAAAGAATTGTTAAGTACCAAACTAAAATTTTCCTTATTATTCAGAGAATCAGATATTAAGAGAAAATTTAAAATAAAATGTAACTAGATAAAACTAGAATATGAAAATTAATTAAATTAAATTTTAAAACAATGATAAGAAAATATAGGATTTAAATTTTATCAATTGACTACTTGTAAATTATCTCTAATCAAATGGATTAGATTTAATCATATTAGAATTAATGATTAGATTTTTCTAAATTATTATGATATTTTCTCTCAAGATACACATATTCTTATGCTAACCATTAAATTTTATGAAAATTCTTTTAACAATCACAAATGAATGTTTTTATCTTTAAGCAATATATATCTTATATTTAATGTTTTAATGAGCTAATATTATAGTTTCACTATTATTATTTCACATAATATCTTAAGCAGATAAATAGTGAATTATTTACAAGAATTTAAGACAAGAGATTAATTTAACAAGTAATTCCCAACTTCAATAAATTAAAGATAAATCAAAGGATTACATCTAAAACCTAAATATAAATTTAGTTGCTCATACTTAGAAATGAATCAAAGTATTAATCGAATAGAAAATTAGCATTCCAAACAAAAACTTATGAAAGAATTGGAGATTGGGGAATATCCCTTACTCTCCCCTCTTAATTTGAGGAAACGTCCATTTTATGCCGGAGTTCTGCCGAGTTTTTCCTTTGAAAATTTAGGATACACACCACGCATTTCATTCATATTAGAATCATTTAGGATTTCTTTAATTCCTAATATTGAATTCATCTCTATTTTTATATGTTCCTTAGGCGAGGATACTACTGTTGATGTAATCCTAGGGTGCTGCCAGTTAACTATATACATGCTCTATCAGGTGAGTGGATAAATTTATTACACTGGTAAAATTAAAATTATATTTTGTACGTGTATATATATATATATTCTTACTAAATAAGGTTATGGATGATGGTATTTTCTATTTGTTGTATTAAAAGAAAAATGAATATTTTTATTATTACAACTAAATAAATAGTTTGATTATATACTCATATTATGTATTTATATGATCGCATCAAAATGACTGATGATTAGATTCATGTTATATAAACTAATATTATCTTTGGGACAATGTTTAATATACGTTGAGTTTTTTGGACGTATATTAGGTGATTTTACCTTCGGAGCTATTATGTGCAGACTATATTATATCGGTATGTATTTTTCTGCCAGAAGAATGATAAATTTGTACTTTATACTTCCTCTAGAGGAATGCCAGTGTAATTTTTCTACCAGAGGAATTTTAGGATATGTACTTGAATTTCAGTTTAGTCATAATTTATGCCCAAATTGCTTACAGAAGATTTCATGTTCAAGTGTATGCAATTTATGATATTGTTATTATTTCTTTTATACAAGAATGAAAAGAAATATTTTATTTTCAAACTAAAAATAATATTTATTCAGTTGTTGTATATTCTGATAGTATTTGGTACATAGTACCAGAACCCTACTTATTCCTCCTTTCTTATTTATTTATCATCTCATTGAGTAGTGATTTTCCTCATCCCTTTTATTTTAACATTTCAGATACTTTTGCCGCTTTAGGTCTAGCAGCTAGAGTTTTGAGTTGTCTTTTCTTTCATTTTATCGTCACTCAGCGTATAATGGAAGTCAGGCTAGCATAAATTCTTTTTGGTGTATATATATATTGTCTAATATATATATATAATTGTCTAATATTTAGAACTGCGTTGTAAAACTTCTTTTGGACTTATTTAATCTTTAGAAGTTACCTTTAAAATAAAATAAAAATGTATATTTCATAATTATGGTTTTGGCACAGAGTTTCAATTTGGAGTTTCCTTTATGTAAAAAATGTTATTACAGGCCATGGAAAATATATTTATAGTAGGTTTATATTCTAAATTATGTTATTTCAAGGGAAATTATGTCAGATTATTAAGAGGATGTTTGGGTGAAAAATTCATTTTAGAAAATAGAGTTTTAAAAATGTTGTTTCAAAAAAAATTAGTATGTCTAATTTAAATTTTTTCTGTTTTTAAATTCCAAAATGACGTTTTAAATTAATCTGTGAAACACTCAAAAAATCATTTAACATTTTTTAAATTTTAAAACCACGTTTCATACCCATTTTAAGTAAATTCAAACACCCCGTAAATTATATTTATTTTTATTAGAGAGGAATAGGTATGACATTCACACTTTTCAATTCATTTTCTTTTCTGACTTTTTCTAAATAATTTTAAAAAAATTTAAGAAAATATAAAACAAACTATAAAAATAAAAATTAAAAAAAAATAAACAAATCAATAGATGGATAAATCTTACAAATTTCTCTTAATATTAATAACATATTTCACACTAATCAAATTCTCAATTGGTAAATTATTAGCATTTGTTCAATGAAGCATGAGATAGAAATAATATTATCCTATGCAGTAACCTTTTGCACTTCATGTAGTAATAATTATATATATTAATATAGTAATCGTGTAATTTTAACATTAAAATTCATTAATAAATCTTTACACAAAAACTATGTCCATTTCTATATTTAAACCTTTTGAAAATGAACTCTCATTCATATTTAATTGAAATAGTGAACTTCATATATCAATAAATACAGTGCACTAGCACTGAATAATTACTCATGTAGCAAAAAGAAAACTAAATAAATTTAAATTTAAAAAGACTGTTAAATTTATTTATGGTTTTAATGGATTGATAAGTTTCACTAGATACCCAACAATCTTCTTCCAAGTTAAGCCTTGTCTAAGGCATCAAGAGCTTCTTAGTTATATATACTGAAGAGTATATGCTAATACAAATTATAATGGGCGGAGCATGATTTGCAGTCCATGTTGTGGACACATAGTAACAGGGGTAACAGGCGAGTGGATATAAGTTGGTGACAAGGTAAACCGATAACGTTGCAGAATCATTGAGAGAGCTGTCTTAGTCTCTGTAATTGCAAAGCTGGATCCCACACAACTTCTAGGTCCAAAACCAAATGGAAGATATGCAGTAACATTGTTGTTTGTAGCTTTAGCCACACCTTCTGTAAATCTCTCTGGCTTGAAAAGGTTAACATCTTCTCCCCATATTTCAGTATTGTGGTGGATTGCAAGAACTGGAATTTCGATTCCTATTTTTGCCGGAAGAACCATCTTCCCCAATTTGACTTGCCTTTGGACAAATCTCGGGATATTAACTGCTGGAGGATATAGCCGGAGAGCTTCATATATAATCATGCTCATCTACAGTAAACAAAGAAGAGAAAAAAAAATGAATCTTAAACTTATAGTATATGATGATAAAGATTTCTCAACAGTATAAGCTTGAGAATCTAAAAGCTCAAGCTTATAGTTATAACTAAGGGCAAGAACAGGTTTTAACATCTCTAGCACTTACGATTTTCATTCTTGAGAGGCCATCCGGGGTTGGATTTTGCTGGCCAAATAATTCGAGGACCTCTTTCCTAGCTTTATCTTGCCAATCTGTGTGAAGAGCTAGAAGAAAAACAGTCCAGGTGAGTGAGCTAGTAGTTGTTTCATGTCCAGCGAAATAAAAGGTCTTGCATTCATCAATCATTTCTTCAACTGATATTTTCTTTGTCTTATCAGCATCATTATTATCATGATGTGCCTTTAACATTATTCCAAGAAAGTCATTTCCAAAGCCATTTGATTGACCTATCATCGCTGCTGCTTCTCTTTTCTTTATAATATTTATGACAGAATTTCTTATCCCCTGTTCTAGCTCTTCTGATTTGATGTCATCCCTGGTTTTGGCAAGATTTCTGTTACACCAGAAAAAGGCATGATTATAGTTTACATCAAGAAATTGAAAAGCATACACAAAAATTAACCAATAAATTCAAGAACTAGTATATATCAGAAGCAAGAATTATACCCAATTCCAGGAATTTTAACCCTATATTTGTTTCTGTTAATAATGACAACAAACTGGATTAGCATATCAAACATGTTCTGTCCTTCCAAGTAGTTGCTTCCAAAAGCTGTCCTGGAAATTATTTCTGAGGCTAAGACCTTGAATTCTTGGAATACTTCAATCTCTTTTCCTTCGTATTGGTGTCTCCATCTTTCAAGCATCATTTCCGCGCTTGCTATCATTGTAGGAATCATGCCCTGCAAAGGACATCATATACACATATAATTCACATTTATGTGAGTATTTAATTTTGATTTATCTTTTGTAATAAATAAAAGCAAGAACTAATTACTTTCAAGCACTCTGCATGGAAAGCATGATTGGATAGTTTACGAAGCTTAAACCACTTTTCTGGTAACCTAGTTGTTACAATTCCATCCCCTAAGAGCTTTTCGAAAAAACTTCCAGGATCTGGTTTGGGGAATGCTCCATCTCTATTGATAAATATCTCTTTAACCAGGTCAGGTTCTGTGACTACCAAGTGAGCTTGAGGACCATGCCATGTGATGAAATTCCTCCCTACAATAATTTGCTCAAAAATTAAACAAATAAATAATGTTTTGGATTCAGAGAGAGAAAAGAAACTTCAAGTAACGGACTAAAATAATTGTTACCATAAATCTTGACCCATGAATAAAGGTGTGGCAGTATGGTGGGGAACACTTCGTGTGATAATTCCATGGGATTACTCGAGGCTTTATTTGTCATATGGATAATCTCTTTGGTGTCCCCATGGAAGAATCTGTAAGAAGGGCCTTTTATTCCTTGAGACCTCATCATGGATTGTATGCGAATTGGAGTCCACCATACTTTGTTGAACAACTTGATCAGAAATGAGAGAAAGATTAGACAGAGAGTACAGCTTGAGAGATAAATTACCTGCAGGGTTTCCATTACACCAAAACCAACCAAGGATTGTCAACTAAAAAAGCTTGACACTGTTTATATACTAATTTACTAGTCCACTATATAGTAAAGAGCTTAGGAATAATGGCTTTATCTGACTGGAAGCAACTAAAATGACAAGGAGAAACTTTGTTTGACTTAATTTAAGAGTAATTAGTTTTCTATCAAAGGAACATTTTATTAAAATAGCATTAACAATGTAACCATATATGTGTATTCTTGTTTATGTATACATAGGCACATCCTTAGAAAAAACTTGTCAGAAACATAATTTAATAAATCGCATAGTTTTAACCCTGACCTATTAGAATTACACGGCATATATATCACGATTTAAGAAGACGACGAGTGTTTCTAGATGATAAATGATGTATCTATTTGTCGTTGCCGAAATTTGTACCACTTTTTCTGTTTTTTTTTTTTTGGGTTTAGTACCACTAATTCGATTGATTCAATCAAGTTATTAGTTATTGGATTGGATTATTAAATTTTTTTAAATCAAAAATATTAAATAAATAACTTCTAATTAAATTAGTTTAAAAATTAATTTTTAATTTTTAATTTTTTCAGCTGAATTCATAGAATTAATCCAATTTTTAAAATCTTCTTCTTCTTTTTTCATTAGAAGCATGGTGACAAGGATACAATCATAAAAGCAAAAATTACAAATGAATGAATGCAATGGATCCATGTGGTCATTAATAATAGATTCATTATTGAGGCCGTATTTAGGTAATAACAATCTTCAAATTTGTGGCCTATATTGATCCATGTTTCATATGCTTGTGTTCCTATGGCTATAACTAGGTGATAGTAGATTGCAAATGGTATATATATTAGAAAGGTACAACTACGAATCACAATCCATTTTATTTTTTTTTTTGTTTCACGTGTTTGGCATGGTTAAATTATTCCTATAAAAAATATGATGTTAGTAGTTATAATTTTTTGTAAGATATTGTATTTATTTTTGATAAATTACATGTCAAATTAGTCAAATTATAAAGGAGAAGACTTAAAACGAAGTCTCGTTTCAACCAATTTAACTCTAATATATAAATATGATTTTGTATATATAATCATATGTCACTTGTAACTTTACTAAATAAAAAAAAAATTAATCTATTTTATTAAAAATACACTGTAATACAAAATACCAGCAATTATTTGCCATCCAATTAATTAAGGTCTAATTACCAAAAAATAGCTTTTGAAGCGTAGCACATGCTTCCTTCCATGGCGGCCGTCACATGGCTAAACAACATTTGTTAAAGTTAAGCTGCCAAACAAAAGCATCGCAAATAGC
The DNA here is from genome assembly GCA_948193065.1 of Aleurites moluccanus. Lineage (NCBI taxonomy): Eukaryota > Viridiplantae > Streptophyta > Magnoliopsida > Malpighiales > Euphorbiaceae > Aleurites > Aleurites moluccanus. The sequence continues at coordinate 6,667 of CANXYC011494469.1, forward strand.
AAATCATTAAGCTTTAATTTCACCGAAAAAAAATAAATTTTGATTTTCTTATTGTTTTCTCAGCAGAGAGAATTAGAAATTAAATGAACCTGAATGAAACAATCAAAGTCTTCGAGGAAATTACTATAGAAAATGGCGGCAAAAGCAATGTCGGAGAGCTACAGAACGTAGTAGCAGCCAATTTTAACGGCCCTTCAGACATGATATTGCCATCTTATTTAAAAAAAATTATTTTTTTAACATTCGATTTAACATGAATATAATGACTTGAATTTTATAATTTTAAAAATATTATTTTATGGCAAATTATTTTTATGAAAATTATTTATGGATTATTAAAAATTAAAACTGATTATTTAAATAATTTTTTTTTATTAATAATATTTAAATTTAAAATTTTATTTAAAAAAATTTGTTACCACTCGAATTAATATGAATACCCAAATTTTATAAATTTAAAAATATTATTTTATAATAAAATATTTTTGTGAAAATTATTTATGAATTATTAGAAATTAAAACTGATTATTTAAATAAATTATATTGAAGTTATTTTAAAAAAACTAGTATGTACGCTGTTTTTGCTGGGATTTGAACCTCGGTGCTTGGATAGGATGGACTAAGTTTTAACAACTAAACCACGTTCCCCATTGCCGTTTAGACAATTGAATATTTATATATATGTTATTAAATGGTTTTTTTTTTAAAAAAAAAAAAAGGGGACAAAGAAATGATGAACAGAAGAGAGAGGAGAGAGAAATTTTCAATCCTTTCAATCTTTGTAATGCAAAATAATATCATATGTTCCATATAATATAAAATGTAACAAAAATAATAGTTTTAATAATCGAAGGATAATTGCAATAGATCATAGGATTGAAGGTTGAATAATTTACTATTGAGTCTTTCATAGTTCATATTTTTCATTTTATGAAATGCCCTGTTCTCATCTTTATTGGACAGGAAACAAACATGTGACATTGCAATTGTTCTCCATCTTAGGCAAATTTTATCTGATTAGGACTTGATTAGTGTGTTTGAAAATTTTATAATTCAATAGAGAAAAATCAAATTGGGGGTAATTATCAGAAGTTCAAGAATTTCTCAAGTAATCATCTTGACAATTAAATGAATTATCTTAAAAGCCTAAATTAGCAATTTTTGGCTCGCTCAGTTTTTTACTGCTTACCTTCAAGACCCATCAAGATTCCGCTTCAGATTACGTTTCCAATTCTTTATCTTTATCGTAATAAAATTAATAATAATGGGATATTAAGATTGTCGTTGACAATGGAAACTAATATCCATTCCTTGTCTTTATCTGACTAGAAGCAACTAAAGATGACAACAATATGTGCAGAAAGATGGAAGAAGACTCGTTTAAATTTACTAATATTAACTGTGTTAACAAAGTGTATCTGTTTGTAATTGTTAACACCATGGCCAATGGGTGTTAAAATATGTCCAATTGTTTCTCATAATTTAGTTATTAGCCTGTTATAGCTTTCATTTTCACAGAGTAACAACAGCACCTCTGTTGTCTTAGTCGTCTTTCCTGACATTAAATTTTGAGAAAACTCCGAGGCCTGCAGCTCTATACTATATTTATTCAGGTTCCGACAATAATATTTGCTTATTAAAAAATTTTCTACTTCGTCTTCACAAATTAATATAATCCTTTAATGACTAAAATAAATAAGAGAAAACCAAAACCAACCCAATTAGAAAAAAAAAAAAGAAAAAGCAAGAAGCCAAAAACTAATTAAAATGAAGAAACATCTTTTAACAAGAAGATGCACATAAAAACTTCTTTAGAACCATCCTCTCCCTTAATCTTAGTGATTTTACGTGGATTTTGTTTAAGGATATTGGGTATGATTGTGAGCTTCTTCCAAAATATACTGGTTTATTATGTTTATTTTATGTCTGATTAATTAGTTATATTTTTGTTAGCTTTTCTTTCATATTTTATTTACCTTTCAGTATTGAATAAAAGCTTTTATTCTATTCCCAGATGCAATTTGGTGTCATTATACTAATATTTTAATATATGTATTGTCAACCCATAAAAAGAAAATCTAACATATTATAATGAGCTAGAGCAGGTATTCTCTAGCGGATGGGTGCTTGATCTGATAAGAATTTTATGTATTCTTTATTTTATACTTATCTAGAGCACCTTAAGAAAATAGTTTATAAAGGATAAATAGAGGGATTACAGATTCAAACGGAAACAAAATAAACATTAGATGGGATTATAGTATTACTTGTAATTATGGGCAAATTTTAGGGATCGGAATTTAATTTTTCAACAACAGTATTATTTGGTTACAAGGAAACACTAACATTATAATTTATCACAGTAATGAACATGCATGATTTAGACTTTTAAATGATTATATTGCATGCCAAATCAAAGCACCCATCCACCAGCTCCAAGGTAAGCATCAGCAATTCTGATCTTACAGTGCCTGTAGAGTGATCTGAAGCCCCATTTTTGGGCACAGTCCAATAAGAACAATAGGTGAGTGGATATAAGTTGGTGATAAAGTAAACCTGTAACGCTGCAGGATCATTGAGAGTGCAATCTTAGTTTCGGCCATGGCAAAGTTCATGCCCACACAGTTTCTTGGTCCCAAACCAAATGGAATGAATGCAGCAATGTTATTCTTTGTAGCTTTAGCAACCCCTTCTGCAAATCTTTCTGGTTTGAAGAGGTGAACATCTTCTCCCCATATCTCACTGTCATGGTGTACTGCTAGAGTTGGAATCAGGAGATCCATCCTAGCTGGAGCAACAAGCTTCCCCAATTTGCTTTCCTTTTGGACTTCCCTTATAAGAGCAGTAATAGGAGTATATAACCTAAGAGTTTCATTGACAATCATATTCATCTGGTAAACAAAAAAAAAAAAAAGAAGAAATCAAATTGAAATGAAATATGTACATATTTCTAAACAGCTTACTAATGTATAATTAATGGATATAGCATGCGCTTACGATCTTCAATTTGTTGATTTCATCTGAAGTTGGATTTCTTTGGCCGAATAATTCAAGAACTTCCTTTCTCACTTTTTCTTGCCAATCTATGTGTATCGCTAGAAGAAAAATAGCCCAAGTGAGTGAAGAAGTAGTTGTCTCCTGTCCAGCAATATAAAATGTTTTGCACTCATCAACCAGGTCATCTATGGATATTTGCTTGGTCTTATTTGCATCCTTATTTGCCTTTATGAGTACTCCAAGATAATCACTTCCATAGCTATCTAGTTCCCCCATCTTTGCTTCCTCCTCCCTCTTCTTTATCATCTTTAAGACAGAGTCTCGTATGCACTGTTCGAGTTTTTCTGCTTCAACATCATCCGTTGTTTTCATAAAATTTCTACAACAGTGGAAACGGGTACATTTAACTAAAACATGAGCATATGTATAACAAGCATCAAAATAACATTATGCACATTTTGAGCTTGTGTCAGTGTGCACGCGTGCACATGCGTAAAGGGAAAAGAAAAAAGAAACAAACTTTATTATAGGAATTCTGACTTCATAACTATGTTTGGAAAGAAGGAGAATCAGCCTCATTAGCATATCAAAAATATGATGCCCTTCCAAGTAGCTGCTTCCAAAGGCTGTCCTGGAAATTACTTCAGAAGTCAATAGCTTTAATTCTTTGAATACATCAATCTCCTTGCCTTCATGCCCTCTCCATCTTTCAAGCATCACCTCTACACTTGTAATCATTGCCGGTATCATATCCTATATTTTAAATTGTTAGAATAGAAGATGCTCTGGATACTTAGCAACAATAACACAACAACAACAAAAAGAGTTACTTTCAGGTTCTCTCCATGAAATGCATGATTGGCCAGTTTACGCTGCCTAAACCATTTTTCACCTTTGGTAGTTACAAGTCCATCACCAAAGAGTTTTGTCAAATACGATTGGAACTCCGGTTTTGGATAAATTTCATCTTTATTGTTCAGTATCTCTTTAGCCAGCTGAGGTTCAGTGACTACTAATTGAGGCCGAGGACCAAGCCAATTGACACAGTTCTTCCCTGCAACCAAATTGCAGAATATACACTCGATTAGATTAGTGGTTTTATTTTGAAAGCTTTCTATGAGAACTATGATCATATTTAAAAATTTCAATAAAAGGATCTCAATTACCATGTAGATTGGTCCATAAATAATAGTGAGGCTGAATTCTAGAGAACATTTCATGTGATAATTCCATGGAACTGCTCATGGATTCATCTCTCATTCTGACGATATCTTTTGTGTTTCCATAAAGAAATCTGTAAGAAGGACCTTTGATTCCCTGTGACCTTAAAGAAGATTGTATGCGAATTGGATTCCACCATACTTCATATAAGAACTTGATCAGAGCTAATATGATGAAGCAAACAACCACACAGCCTGAAAGAAAAATTATCATAGTTCCTGCTGTCACTACAACTGTGATTTATTATCTTATATATTTACAAGTTACATTAAGCAATTCCTTTCTGTAATTTAAGTGACCAAAGATTTTTGGGTTGCAGTGGATGACAAAAACTAGGTTCCGGGCATTGGTCCCATCGTAGACACAATGGCTTCTTTTTTCTTTTTATTTTTGACAATTTCTCTCCACACTTGGCAGTTTCTTCAGAACTTGACAATCTCCACCCAAAAATACATTTGATGGTGTTGACAAAATATAAACCGTTGTATTTAGCCTCTTCACAAATGATATATAATAAAAGCACAATGGAAGGATCAATTGATTAGCCAGGTCAAGTTACATATATAATTAATATTTTGCCGGGTTTTCAATTAGCATTTGTCTGAGACTAGTATAAGACAAGAAGATACGATTTCGCGCATTAGCAGACAAGATTTCTTTCATTGTCCAAGCTGAACTGTATTTGAATAATGTTACAGATATTGTGACAATGTTAATACACTGAAATTTCATACTAAGAGTATATCCAGTGTGCTGCAATCTACAAACTATACTGGTCTCCCAATCCAAATTCCAGATGTAACCAACTGATCATATTAACAATGAGACACTGCAATTATACTCCAGTTCAGGCATATTTCATCTGATTAATACTTGATTAGTGTGCTTCAAATTTTTATAATTCAATTGAAGAAAAAAAAATTAAAATAAAATTGGGGTTATCAAAAGTTCAAGAATTTCTCAAATAATCATCTCAACAATTAAACACGCAACATGATTTTAAAAGCCTAAATTAGCATTTTGGATCAGTTTTTAGTGCTTAACTTCAAGACGCAACAAGATTCCGCTTCAGATTATGTTCCCAATTCTTCATCTTTATGGTGGCCGTTTGAGATATTTTGGACGATCAAGGAGAAAGAGCTATTATTGGAGATGAACCATATAAGCTTACTTTGAACGATCAAGGGGAGCTGTTCTTGGAGATGACCCATATAAGCTTAAAAGGAGTTGCCGCCAATGTGAAGGTGCAATATTCAAATAGGGGTTATGGATTTTATCAGATCTCTTACTCTCAAATTAATAATAATAAATGTTAACCGATTTCTGAGTTCTAAGTTTCATCTACCCAAGCAAAAAAATAATAGAAATTATATTTTCAAATAATTTAAAAATAAAAATAAAAATTTTATTAACTTATAATTGCAGGACTTTACCCCAAAGGGAGCCCTTCCAGAAATTCTCTATGGCCTAGGGCAAGCCTAGGCCAAAGAGGGGGTTTGGAAATAGTTTTCAACCAGCAATAGACGCGCCTCGGTTAGTACCTCACTAGCTGCGTCATTGCCCCAAGCGCAAAGATGGGTCTTGGCAATGGCTAAACTTTGTTTTTATTGTGCCTTGTCCTTCGCTAATATATATTTATTTTCGATGTGGGATACGCTTTTGATGTAGTTTCCACTTTTTGTACTTTTTGATTATTTTTGTCCATCCTATGTACAAAAAGACAAGAAGTCAAAACACAAGTTTGATAAATGATTCTACTATGAGTCCTTCTTGATGATATATTTTATACCAAAAAATATACGAGGCCTAACACCTATTCGAGAATGAAATCAATTAGAATCTTATTAATTTGATGTGTATTTAAAGCGAGTGTGACTTTATATTTAATTATATTTATATTTTAAATAAAAAATTAACATAATATTAAATATGCATGTTCCTTTATTTTAAATGACTAAATATTTAAATATAATCCGAGTTTTTCTATTACTAAATTGTATTTGACAATATGTGGATAAATTAATTCTAAAAAAGTAAAAAATTAATTATACTAATCACTCATTTTACGAATGTTAGATCAAAATTTAGTATACAACTCGTATGCATTTGGATAGAGACAAAAAAAAACATTATGGAGACCAGTGGTTATTAATTTTTTGGGATATTATTATTCTTAAATTATATAATTATTGATAAATTTCATCAATTTGGTATAATTTATTTCTAATGAAAATAAATTTCATAAAAATTTAAGTGATACAATTGCAAGCGCATTCTTCATGGTTATTGTGTATATAATTGAAAATAAATTTGATTAAATTTTATATTTCACTTATTTGATAAATATATTATATAAATTGAAAAAAAAATGTTAAAAAAATAAATAATTTTAAATTTGAATTTCAGGAATAAATTTGTAAAAGAAAAAGGAAAACAGGACAACGTTGAAATAAAGCAACGCATATCATAAACTAATCAAAATAAGCTTTAATAGTTCAATATAAATCATCTTAAAATTAAAAATTAAGGCTAAAGCATTTACTTAAAAATCATCCTCAGAAAAGAAGAATTAAATTACGAATTTATATCAAAAATTAAAGTTTAACAAATGTGTCGCAAGATGGGAAAGTTCTGATTTTAATTAACACACATTATAAAACATGGACTAGACTTTGTGGGGTGCGCCAGGCCCATGCAATAGTGCAACGCTTGGGCGACGCTAGAGAGGCCCAGTAGCAAGCTACTGTTAAGGCTTCTCCCCTATAAAAAATTAATTTAATATCGTGTGGGCCAATGGCCCACGTATCAGATATTAAACTGATAAGAACAGATACTACACTTGATCTTAGCCAAAAGGCCGAGAAAGGTATGCTTTAACATACCTCTCAAACTGCCTTTTGTAGCCCTCTCATTTCCTATATCCTCTCTCTCACTCAATGTGGGATTTATTATTGTAGTGAAGTAGAAGATATCTGATGCGCTTCCTACCATAGCCTTCTATCAAGGGAAAAAAAAAAAGATAGAAAATTCATTCTCAAGCTTCTGTGCTTCAATTTCATCTTTGCTTTTGAAAATCGGACTGCAACAATTGGACATAGAAATGCATTATTTTGTATAATATTGATCAAAAGAAAAGTAGCATTGCCCAAAACTCTAGATTTTTCATTACTTAGAATAATGGATTTACGTGATATCAGGTAGCCTAACTTTGAAAGCATTTCTGGTTATTATGTTTGTTAAATTGGCTAGATGTTCTTCCCATCTATGTAACTACTCCCAAAAGCAGTCTTAGAAATCACCTCAGATGTCAATAATCTAAATTCTTCAACCAACTCAATCTCATTGCCCTGATGATTTCTCCACCTCTCTAGCATCATCTCAACAATAGCAACCATAGTAGGAACCATATTCTGCAAAATCACACACTTCTCCAATTAGTAAAAAATTGCATAAATAGAATTTTATGCTTTTTTTTTTCCCATTACCTCTAATTAGAGTAATTTGGTGCATTTTAGTGCAAGTATAAACATCACTCATGCCAATGCAATTATCTATTTTAATGTCTATTATGATAATTGATAACTTGATAAATTAAAATAAAATGTGACGAAATAACTGAAAATCAAATATGAAATTTAATTTAATTTATTTTATTTGATTAATTTTAAAATTTTGTTCCGTTTAACTTTTATAAATTTTGGGATTCAGTTTGATTTATATTAAAAAAATCCAAATGATTAAATTATATATATATTAAAAAATTGAATTAATCAAATAATTTAATAAAAAATTAATCTGATTCGATTCAATTTAATTCAATAATTGATTTGATTTGATTTTTCAAATTTTATATTCGATTAAATTAATTATTTAATTTAAATCATACCGACCAAATACTCACCTCCAATTAAAATCTTACCCCGATGCTTTTCCATAAAGAAGTTTTGTGACATTCTAAATTTTAATAAGGTCCTAATAGAGCTTCAATTTTTATTTTATACTTATTGAATACCTCAATTTTTTATTTTATTTTTTATTAAACACCTTCGATGATAACAAACATTTGTATAAAATAATACATCATATGACAAGTAAAGATAACCAATAATTAATACAATATAAAAATAAAATTGTCGATTATGATGGGAAAAACAAAATTAAAACTTCAATTATTAGCCTGAGTCATTGTTTTTTTATTGCTCATTCACCTGATATAGAAGAGGGGAAAAAATGGTAGCATATTATTATTTTATTTCAAGTAAAGTGTTGTTTGTCACACTCAATTTATTTATATACATAAAGAAAGTTTAACATAGTGTATCTTTTAGAAATTATAAATTAAAATATTCAAATTAGTTATTTAAGATGTCACAAAATTATATTATAAAAGTTTGGATGTTGAAATTATTCATTAAGGTTTAACTACTTATCTTTTTTATTTGTACATATATGAATAAATTCATCATATTCTATATAAAATAAATGTGTTGAGTGTATTTAAGGAAATTTAAAATATATCAGTCATATTTATGAGTTTTAATTCAGAGTTGAAATATATTAAGTTTAAATTTTAATTAAAGTCAACTTTATAAAAATAAATAAATAAACTACTCACAATACAAAATTTGATAATATGTCTTAAATTTTCAATCAGCCATAGAAATTAAAATTCAGAAGAATTAAAAAAAGAAATGCAAAATCAAGATCTCAAAAATCAACTTAAAAAGATCCATTGCCTGTAGACAGATGCTTTCTTTTATAACACATAACACTTAACAATCAATCAATTTTAATTTTAATTTTAGTGGCACTTCCATTAAAATCGACTCCACTTTTTCTGACACTTGTATCTTCAATCACCTTTGGATCCGCCACAAACGAACAGGAACAACAAAAAGAAGAGTTTTATGAGGAATTGTTGTTAAGACTGTTGCCCAATAGGAAATTATTGGCGCATTTCTAAATCCGAAGCACAGCTTCTCCCTCTAATTCCAATTGCCGCCCCACCATCTCTTCCAAAAACCATTTCTCAGTTGGTAATCTTTATTTTTTTAATTTATTTATTGTTTCTTTTATTTAGTTTGGTGAACAGTGGTTTGTAATGATTATTTAGTTTGGTGAATAGTGGTTGGTAATGATAGATGAGAGAGAAAAAAAATGAGAAAAGAGATAGAGATAGGAGGATTAGTTTAGGTATCAAAATTTTATTTATTATTTATATATTTTTAATGAAATTCATTAAAAAATTAAAATGGAAACCTGTTAACGCAAATACAACGTTGAACATTATTTAGTTAATTTTTTTTATATGTACTATTTAGTGTTGATATAGCCTTTGATTATGATATTAATTTGAGTTTGAGGTGTAGTCTCGCTCTTTTTTAAAAAATATCTTTAGTGAGATTAAATCCAAAAAATTTTCTCATAAAAAACTCAATCTAAATTATCAATTAAACCATAATTTTTAGATATTATTTAATTAATTTGACAAAAAAATAAGAGATAACTTCATTAATTTAATGAAATATAGTAATTTATTATTAATTTTTTAATCAAACAAGGTTTTTGCTCCATGCGTCATTCAACTGTAATACCTCTACAGCAACTTTATATTTTATGATAAAAAATATGATATATAATAAAGATATATGTTAATAATGAATTATAGGTATCATTTTTATTATGCATGTATAGGTGTAGCTTAGCAATAATAAGTAGGGCTATAAAAAAAAATTAAAAGCCAATCAAAGTAATGAATTTATTTAATTCATATTAAAATTATTAATTTTAAAAATAGCTTGAATGCTTATGATTTATAAAATTATAAAAATCGTTAATAAAATTGAATTGCGAATTCAATTTTAATTAATTCGTCAAAGAACCAAATCACATATATTTTTATATACTTTAAAATGAACTATCTTTGAAGGACAAGAAATTTAGAAAATTTCAAGTCCCACCGGCACCATGAAACCTAGCACTGAGTGCTTAGTTTCGTTTTCGGAATTTTGAAAATGGGGTCGGAAAGAAGTTCTTAACTTTGTGAAGGATTAAACTATAAAGCTGGTTAATTCTTGAATCTTGAATTTTAATTCCCTTTCAAAAGACATATACCTTAATAGTTTTTTATTTCCATTCATCATGTTTCATAAGATTTTACATTGCCTGGTAAATTATTGAAAAACAAGGAGAAACAAAGGCATTTATAATATTGTCAAGACAATTCTCTAGCCTCCACTTTGCAATGCATTAAGAATCACTTGAAGTCCATGTTGTGGCCGAGTTGTAACAACCTGAATTGGCGAGTGAACATAGGCAGGGGAGAGGGTGAAGCTATAGCGCTGAAGTATCATTGAAAGGGCTATCTTAGCTTCAGTAAACGCAAAGTTGACGCCTACACAAGATCGAAGTCCCAACCCGAATGGCAAATATACACCTGTATTGCTGTTTGTAGCTTTAGCAAATCCTTCTGAGAATCTCTCAGGTTTAAAAAGATGCACATCTTCACCCCAAATATTAGGATCATGGTGGAGTAATAAACTTGACATATGCAAATATATATCAGCTGGCAGGGTGAGCTTCCCCAATCGAACTTCCCGCTCTGTTTTTCTTGTAAATTCAACTACAGGAGGATACAACCTTAAAGTTTCATTGATGACCATGTTCATCTGCATATAAAAAAGTAAAGGGAGAAAATTATATGTTAACACCTTGGTTTGAACTAGAACTTTTAGATGGAATAATAAACCACTTTAATATCAACAATTGTCATTTTTTTTTTATAGAAATCACTTTTTCAATAAATTTATTATACACTTTTCCCAAAATATGTAGTAAAAAAAAATTCCATTATAATAATTTCTTATAATAATTATTTTTCTTTAAAATTAAAATAAAATATAAAATATTTCATTGTACGATTTTCATTTAATACCAAATAAAGAATAAAGTTATCTAAATACTCAGAAATTATTCGTACTTTATGTATGATTTTTTTAGTAAAATTTATCTTTTTTTTTAATTTTAATTTTATTTTATTATTGGATTAAATAAACATATTAAAAGTGCATTATATATATATAACAAGAATAATTTATGAGTATTGATATTTTGATAACTTTATTTTTTTTATTTTGTATTAAATAAAATTTTTACAATGAAAATTTTCTATTTTATTTTAATTTTAAGGAAAAATAAATATTATAAGAAATTATTATATTTTTAATGTAATGAGAAAAGTGCATAATAAATTCATTGAAATATGATTTCCATAAAAAAAAAAAAAACAAAAAAAAGTGTCAAAGCACTTGAAATTATTTGCCATTTCAATTAGAAATCATAGTTGGAACAACAGTTTTAGCAGAAAAGAGTAATTAGTATTAAATTGTAACTAAATATTAGTCATGTTGCCCAATAAGCTTCTGTTCAATAATTTTGGAGCGGTCGCTGAGACTGAGTCTGTAAATTCTTTCCCAGTCAAAATTCCAAATGATTAAAAAAAAATACTGGTTATTTAATGAAACACATGCAATTTAATTCAGCTTACTATCTTTAGTTTTGCAATTCCATCTGCTGTCGGAATTTGGTTTCCCAAAAACTTGAAAACCTCAATTCTTGCTTGTTCTTGCCAATCCGTATGGATTGCTAGAAGCATGACAGCCCATGAGAGCAATACGTAAGTTGTCTCTTGTCCGGCTACATAGAATGTTTTGCACTCATCGATCACATCTTGTATCAAAATACTCACGGATTGATCATTGTCATGACAGGCCTTTAGTAAAAGTCCAAGAAAATCGTCTCCAAAGCTCTCTGCTTCTCCACCAATCAATTTATCTTCTCTCTTTTTAATTATTTCCAAAATAGAACTATGAATCTCAATCTCAAGCTTCTGTGCTTCAACATCATCTCTATCTCTGAAAATCTTACTGCAACAAATGGACACAAAAATGCATTATTTTGTATAATATTGATCAAAACAGAAGTAGCATTGCCCAAAAAACTCTAGATTTTACATTAGTTAGAATAATGGATTTACCTGATGCCAGGTAGCCTAACTTTGAATTCATTTCTGGTTATTATGTTTATTAACTTGGATAACATGTCGAAAATGTTCTTTCCATCTATGTAACTACTTCCAAAAGCAGTCCTAGAAATTACATCAGATGTCAATAATCTAAATTCTTCAACCACCTCAATTTCGTTGCCTTGATGATTTTTCCACCTCTCTAGCGTCATCTCAACACTAGCAGCCATAGCAGGAATCATATTCTGCAAAATCACCCTCTTTTCCGATTAGTAAAAACTTGCATAAGTAGAATTTTATGGGTTCTTACCTCTGATTAGAGTAATTTTGTTCATTTTTAATGTAAGTATAAACATCACTCGTGCAAATCCAATTATCTAGCTAATCTAATATCTACCATGATAACTTGACATCAGCATCTTACTCTTAAGCTCTCGGAATGAAAAGCATAATTGGCCAATTTCCTCATGTTAGACCATTTTTCACCATCGGATGACAGAAGCCCATCTCCTAATAGCATTTTAAGGTAAATTGGGAACTCTGGTTTTGGGTAGATTTGATCTTTATTATTCAGAATCTCTCTAACAAGCTCTGGCTCTGAAACAAGCAAGTGAGCTCGAGGACCGATCCAATACAGAAGATTCACACCTATCAAGAAAAGCCCAGAAAATTTTACATGGGAACTGAAATTCAAAATCAAATAAAATCTTGATTAGAAGCTCTTTAATTACCATATGTATTGATCCATGAGTGATAATGAGGCTGGATTTTGGGAAAAATGCCATGAGATAGATCTTTCATGGGTCTGCTCATAGATTCATTTTTCATTCTTGTAATTTCTTTGGAGTTTCCATACATAAACCTGTAAGAAGGGCCTCTTATACCATATGAAGTCATCAGATTTTGAAAGCGAATGGGTTTCCACCATACTCTGTGAAGGAAGTTGAAAAGAGTTGAGAGAAGGTAAAGTAAAAGACTGCCTGAGAGAATAATTGCAAGTATTTCTAAAATACCCATTGCTTTTTTTTTTATCAAACAATGATATCTCTTGCTCCAGGAATCTTATAGTCATAGCCTTTTGTTGTTTTGTTTATCTGATACTAATTTATAATTATTAGTGTTTTTCCAAACACATACTCTGCATGGTTAATTACCATATAGGTTAGAGTAGAATGTGGACTAAACAAATTCTTCTATTTTTTTATCTGTATAAATAGCTAAACCACTAGCACGCATTATTTTTTTTTTTTGGTAAAATGAAAATAAATAAAATAAATTACATCATGTACATATCATGAAAAAGCAAATAAAAAATATTTATAGGTGGCTCCTCAAAATAACGGGTATCAAATATTCAACTGGAATCCAAAATGCACTAATTAGCTTCCCTATATATGTGTGTAATAATTGCATGTTCGTTAATGATAGAAAGATAGGTCCCACTTTGCCATTTGATATAATCACGTATTTGGTGAATTATTAGATGAGTGCTAAAAACATTCTTTATATGGCATTTTATTTACTTTTCTTATATTATTATAATATGTTTAATGATTTAAAATTAATAAACATTGAATAAATTAAAAAATATTTAATAACATTATTATTATATTAATCAATTTTAATGATACTTTTATTTCTATACTTTTAAACCCTATCATTATAATATAGTTAGGGATAAATCTATAAATTTTTATTTTTTCTATTAATATATATTCAAAATACATACATATATAAGGGTTGATTATAAATTTAATATTTGAACTTTTCAAATTTTGCTATTTTGGTATTTGAATAATTTTTTTATTTAATCAAGTGTTTAAACTTTGCAATAGCGTATCAACATAGTGTTTATGGCAGGTTAAAACTCACTGGAGTGATGATTGTGTACTTTTGGACCTATTACTACACATCAACTTGCCACATCATATGTTGTATATGAAATATCCAAAATAACCTTATGTTTCTTCCCTTTCACTCTCTCTAGCGCATTACAAAGCCATTGAACTCAGTGGCAACTCACCGAATCATTTCCACCATAAACGAGTCCATAGCCATGAGAGAATAAGAACAACAAAAAGAAGAACAAAAAGAGTTAACTGGTGGCTATGAAAAGAGAAAAAGAAGAAATTGCTAAATTTTTCGACTCATCTTCCAAATCAATCACATCTATCTTCTCTTTGATGCATTGAGCCTCAATACAAAGGGCTGTTAAATCAGCACCAACGTAATCATGTGTGTCTTTTGCAATGCTTTCTAAATCAACCTGCAAAAATAAAAATCCTAGAAGTAAATTAAAGAAAAAGATTGAGCAGGAGAAAAAAAAAAAGGAAATGATGTTCTTTTAGAAAAGTAAATTCCTTTTGGTGGCTTCACACTAATTGATTTGAATAATTGTGTGTGTCTTAATGGCAACTCCACCGATTTTCGAATCTGAGTCATTTGTTTTCTAATACCACCGATATCATCATACCCAACTTCATCCAATTTGTTTTTATCTTCCCTCCTCACAAGCTCTCCCTCACAGAAAATCTCTTTGTATCTGAGGCAACCACACAGTACTTTGAGGGGTCAGTTTCAATAATCTTGAATTCCACACTTCTTATTCCCCCTCTCACAAGGAAGAAACCACCCTTCTCGACTAGGCGATATGCCTCCAAAAAATAAAAAGCCAACAAATCAAAACCCATTAAATTTTCTTCTCAAAATCTAAGCACAAACATAAGAACAAATTAATTTTTGAAAAAAAAAATGAAAATGCAACACAGATCAACGACAAACCGACCTATAAATTTAACAAAGAAAAAATAAAATTAAAACAAAAATCAAATAAACGTATACAATCAAAACTCATATTAAAACACAAAACCCATACATATAACATCTTCCTCTTCATTAGCTTTCATCAGTTTCTATAATTGTCCTTCAGCATCCAACTTCGCCATTAACATCCTCAATCAATCCTTTCTCTCTATTTATCGTTCTCCAAACAATACTATTGGCTTGCCAGCGATGAGTTGTGAAGGAACTCAGAGCAAGTGAATGGTGAGACAAGAGGAAAGGGTAAATGCCGAGATTAGAGCTTGGTTATGCCTCTCGATTCAGCAAGGTTTTGAGAAAGAGAGAGAAGATGGAAAAGGAATAGGAAAAAAGGGATATGTCACACCGCTTACTCTATTGTCCTGATAGGTAGTGTGACAATAAAAAATATTTTCTGTAACTATAAGATTACTAGAAAACTGATAATAATACTTGAAGTATCTAAAACGATTGTAACATATTTATAACTGTATGATTCTATTACATAAAGGGATAAATTTAGGATTATATAAACTATAGTTGTCCAAAATAATATATACAACACAACTAGCTAACTAAAAATAAAAAGAGAAATTGTTGGCTCGACCTCTACTATATGCTGAACAACTGAGAGGACACCGCTAACTCTACTGGATATTTACTGAGAATTGTCTGAAAAGTATTAATATAGGAGAGGTGAGTAAACCACAATGCTCAGTGAGTGGTAAATATATAATAAAGGTGAACATGATACTGTTTTTTACATATAATTTACACAAAATATTTAGAAAATATCATCATTCTGAAAACGAATTGTACAGAAAATTATCTAGCATAAGAAATAAATTATAAAATAATTCTCTGTAAAACATGCACTCAACACATATAAATAATCTGTAGATAGATAAACTGGCATCTTGGGTGCATGATGACATCTGGCAGCACCAAGAGCAAATTGGTCATACACATGTGCAGAGTTACCTCCAAAAGGCGACCACCTGATATACATCCCAAAGACTATATATATATCAAGCGTTGTCCCAAAAACAACATCTGATATCTAAAAGTTATCATCGTCAGGATAGTCTTAATCCGTCAATTACTCTGAAATACCCGTCATCTAGGTATATCTATCAGACATATACATAAATGAGTGTATTTAAAAAAATATTTATTTATACTCAACTGTGCAATCAAATCCTTCTTTATAAATCAAACACCAAACATACCAATATATGTTCCCAACTTAAATATATAAAATATCGCATTTCTAAAATTTTGATTCAAATCAATTTTCATTCGGAAATTCATTTCTCAAAACATAGAGCATATATTAGTAAAATCAATATTATAAATTCATCACTCACCTGGCAAAATGATAGAAAACCTATCAGACTGGAGCATCTCGTTGCTCCAAACTGGTCACTCGGTCAACTCCTATAAATAAATAAAAACTAATATTGAAATATGAAAATAAATTCTAAAATGTCATGATGCATAAATTATGCTGACTCTAAAATATCTAGCCTAATTTCTCACGAAAATTCGACAGAATTTCCTCTTAAAAACTATCAGTCCCAAAAATCAACATACTCAAATAATCACAATAATAGTTTATAATGCAATATTAAACACCAATTATAACCTATAATGCTATTTTATATCTAATTAAAATAAAATATACGAAATATGGTCAAAATTCTAATTGTCAATAATTAATATTTCGGGTATCCAAACAAAAATCTAAAAATATTTATGGATTCTTTATAATACAGGAAACATTTTGATATAAATATTACTAATTAAGAAAATCCTAAATTTAGCCTAAACCTTAAACTTCAAAATTAATTAGTTAAAATTAAAAATTAACCCAATTAAATATCAAATTCATACTCTAAACATTAAAAACTATTAGTTACTTGAGTTAAACAATCGAAAAATCAAAACTTAATATTTGGTTGAGGAACAGAGAAAACAAAATCAAAAGAAATATTTTCTGATAAGAAAAGTTTATAATATATATATATATATATATATTAGCTATTTAGTGATAGTCAAGCGGTACAAGCTGTCACAGGATAGTTGGGTCAGAACGATGGGAAACAAAGAAAATAATATAAAAGGCATTTTTATCTTTTCAATTAACTCTGTTTATGGTGTCTGATGTATCGTGTTGATGTGAATGACCAAATGAGTCCCACAGTGCTGATTATGCACTTAGTTGAGTAAAATCCGGCCAGAAACACTATTATAAAGTATTTTTAAAAATTTAAACATTTGATTGAAAAAAAATTGTTCAGACATCAAAATAATAAAATTCAAAAAGTTCGAATGCTAAATTTATAATTAACTCCGCATATAAATAGTATAAGAAAAAATAAATAGAAATAAATTTATTAATATTAATAATATTATGTATATGTATATAGAAGAAAATAAACATGTTAAATATTTTTTGATAAATTAAATTAAAATTTCTAAAGTAAAAAAAAAAAGAGAGAGAGAGAGTTGAAGCCAATCACCTTTTATTATTTTATAAAATAATATTATTAAATATAATTCAATAATTATATTAAAAAACTTTTTACTAGGACATTAAAAATTTTAAGAACAAAGTCTTAAAAGAAAAAGAAAAGGCTAAATTTATAAAAGAAAATGAAATAAATTTAGTTGGCAATATTTTTTACCATTAAAATAATAAAATCTAATTCAATTTCAGTCAAATTTTGATTATAACTTTGATAAAATTAAATATATAATAATTAAATAAAAAAATTAATTTTTCATTTAAGAAAATCTTTAAAAAAAATTGTAGAAAAAGATTTTACTCTAAAAAATATAAAATATAATTTAAAGGTGTAAAAATAAAATTATCTTAATAATTGATTAATATAATAATAATTTCATTAAAATTTTTTAATCTATTTAATTTTATTATTTTTAAATTATGACACGTATTAATAATATAAAAAAGATAAATAAAATACAATATATGAAAAAAAATATTTATCACTCTTCTAATTATTATGAGCCATTTAGGTCAAAATTATCATACTCAGTTTAAAGAAACTTAATTGAGTGAAAAGCATAATTGGCTCATGGTGGACTGAAGAGGGACATCCGAGCGTGTCAAATTACTCATCATTGCTTAGGCAACATGACCATTGTTTTTCTTTATTTTCTTATCCTTTGTTTTACTTTATTATTATTATTATTATTTTACTAAATTCAAGAATTTACAGCAACGTTTTACACACTTTTATAGATATATAATATATATTTAAACCACTAGAGTTTTTCTAATATATATATTCTAACCATTCTAATATTTCTAAATTCAATCAATTTTAATTTAATTTAATTCAAATTAATTTTTTAATTTAGATTAAAATTTAATTTTATGCAATTCTAAAATATGAGTATTGCACTTCAAATACTGCAATATACACGTTAGTTATATGATTGATAAGATGTCTTCTAAACAAAGAGTTTATTATGATGAGTTCTTCATCCCTATTCTTAATTTTTTTTTTCGCAAGCCCAAATATATTATCATTTTATATGGAAGTGGTCTCTTTTTTCTAAGGTTATTAAACTTGAATTGGCTCGGCTGGTTCAACCCAAAAAAAAAAATCGATCGACAAGCCGGACCGATTTAAGAAAAAATACCCGTCTCAAAATCCGCTCATAAACCCACAACTTGGACCAGGAAATCCAGGCAGAATGGTTGAAAACCTTTTTTTTTTTTTTTTTTTGTGGTATTTTTGGTACAAAACGGTGCCTTTTTCAATACCTAAGTCTGTCCTATTGTCCCTCATCTGCTAACTTCCTTCATTTTTCATCAAAATCACAAAATCCCTAATCTACTTCGTTGCTCCATCGCCCCTCACTAGCAGATCAAAGTTAAATTTACATAAAGATAGCTCCTCCTCCTCCACCACATGACCAAATGTATCCATTCCATTTCTTTCTTGCTCTGAAGGAATCATCAGAAGATTATTATAAAAGAAAACAAAAGAAATGGAATTGATTAAGATTCAAGATTGAAAAGTTAAAGAGAAATGAAGAGGCAAAGAAAGAAATGAAAAAGAGAAGTGATCACATGCAAGAACAGAACATGTGATCTTTCCAAATGATGAAAACAAAATTATATACAAGCAAATGAAAAGTCCTAACTAACCCTGTACAAAAGGTCTAACTACCCTTAGCCCTAATAATATCCATGATGACTCAGCAGCATTTCTTTATAATATTTATAAATTAATGCAAGTACAAACCAGTTTCCAATTGTTGTTCTGCACTTATCCGTGGGGCCAACATGGGACGAATTTTCAAATCCAAAAAATAATAGGAAAGAAAATTTTTGAAATCTGAAAATAGTAGAATAAAATCAAAACTAAATTAATATAATTAGATAGAATCAGAAATATTTTGATTTTGGTATGAAAAATTGAATGGAATCTAATTATATTTGAATTGATATTAAATCTTCAAATTTATGTACTAATTAATTAATATATATATATATATTTATAATTATAAATTTATAATATATACATATTTTTATATTTATAAATTTATAAAATATGATATATTTATTATTACTTATACATATATATATATATATATATAATTATAAATTTTTAATATTTTTATATATATTATAAAATTATATTCAATTTTTTAAATATTCGAACCAAAAAATATTTAAATATTCGAATCAAACCGAAATATATTTAAATTAAAATCGAATTTTTGAATACCCAAATCTCGAATCATACTGCATCGAATTTTCAAAACAATTCAGTATGAATATTTTTTTCAATCAGTTTGATATTAGAGATTTAAAAATAAAATTTTTAAAATTTTAATTCGATTCAAAAAATTTTAAATCTTTGATTTTATCAGAACCGTGCACAGCCTACTCTCCATCTCCATTAATCAATACATGTTTAGTCGAAACTATTTTTCTAATTTTTTTTCTCCATTTTTTTTCTATTTAAAAAATTATATACCCAATAATATAAAAAAAAAAACATAATTAGACCTGATGTGTTCACTAAATTTAATATGAAAATTATTTGTATATGGAAAAATAATAATAATATATTTATATTAAATAAAATAATGAGAACATTTGTGATAAAAATTTGAAAATACTAAATATATAATTGATTTAATATTTAAAAAACAATTAATTATACTAATAATAATTAAGAATTTTTTAATACTAGATAGGTGCATTGGCTATCAACAATAGCATATTGATTAATAAAATTATTATTATTAAATAATCATTATATTAAGATTTAAGATATTGTCTTTTTTTATTTATTGAAGATATTATTTAATTTAGTTATATGTGTATTATATTTATTTTAAACATATAAATAATAAAATGTCAAATTATATAATAAAATTTATATTTATATTTTAATTTAATTATTTTTAATTAAATTTTAATTTAATTCTGATTGAATTTTTAATCTGTGACCTTTTATTTTCATTAATTTTAAGATCTGAACGAATCTAAAAATATAATTTTTTTCTCTAACTCAATAATAATTTGTTATATTATATATTTTTCCAGTAACTAATGAGTTTCTTCTAAAAAATTTATTATTGTGTGTGGTCAAATATTTTGTAATTGTCTTATTGAGCTGATAATGTCAACGCTTAGGGAATTAAATCGTCTTTTAAGTTTAAATTTTTTGTTTGAATGGCTTTTACTGTTTTATTGATGTTTTTTAATTTCAGATAGACCAGATAAATATGAATTAAAACATCAATCTTCTAAAAATTTTGGAGAGAAAATTTAAAATTAACAAAAGTTTTGGTGAGTAATTCTTTAATAGAATTAAAATTAAAGTTTAATGACCTTAATAGAATTAAAATTAAAATTTAATGACCTTATTGAAACAAATTAAAGTTCAATGACTATATTAGAATCTAGTGTTAAGTTTGTGATTTTCTATATTACATATACAATAAAAATTGAAAATTTTTGGGGCGGCTATATCATAAATAAATATTTTTTCTTGTTTGATTCCCTCTCTTCTTTTGTCTTTTATGCTTTTTATATATATATATATTTTTTGTCTTTTCTTCCTCAATCATTTAGTTTTTTTTTAACCAAGTTATAATTAATTAAAGGGATATAAATAAAAAAGTAAAATAGAAAATCTAAAACTTTCAGTTAATAAATTATAGAATTTTATTCAGCAGATTATTATTATCCATTTACTCATACACCAAAAAGCTACTTGCACCTCAGTATTAAAGTTAAATCGATTAAATTAAATTAAAATTAATAATTTTATAATTTATTTAATTTAAAAATAAAATAAATTAAAGATTCAAATTGATTTGTATTTTGAATATTTTTTTATGATTTTAAATCAATTCGAATCAATATATATTTGATTTTATTTTATATATAATCACATATTTTTTTAACTTAATATTAATTTAAAATAAAAAAAAAATTATAAAAATGAAATAAAAAATATAATTCTTAAGAAAAAATATAAATTTTAGATGCATTAATTAATAAAATGAATAAATTTTATATTGTATTATATTAAATTATTTTTAAAATTTTTATTATTGGTATTTTATAGGTATTTTTTAAAATTTATAATAAAATAATAATAATTTAAAAAAAATATGAATTTAAAATCGACTATGTAAATTTAATGAATAATTTAATTGTAATGGAAATTTAATTTAAAAAAATTTTAAATAAAAAAATTAATTTAATTTAATAATAATTTTTTAAATCAATAAAATCAAGTCAGAAATTAGCAAAGAAAATAATAATGCTGCCGGCAGCAATGTAGACATATATTATTAGAGGATAAGAACGAGTGCATCACATTCGACACCTAAAACTTTTTTTTTTTTTTTTTCATTTTTAGAAAAGATAAAAAGTATATATATATATATATATATAGAGAGAGAGAGAGAGAGAGAGAGAGAGAGAGAGAGAGATGAAAATAGATAAATGTTTATCCCATTTAAATTAAATTAAAGTTATAACTATTAAAAGAAAAAAGAAAAAATAATGAAATATTTTAATAAATATAAAATATTACAAAATAAAATTAGATGAAATTATCAAAAATAAAGCCAAAAAGTTAATATGAATAGATTAATAAAATTTTTCTATATAAAAAATTAAATTTAAATAGATTAATAAATTTTTTCTATAAAAAAAAATTGAGTTTAGGTGAATCAGATAATTTTTTTTTATAAATTAATAAATTTTTTTATTAAAATGATTTTAAAAATTATATCATAAAATATTATTAAATATTTTGATGGATTAATCTCAATTAACAATTCATTTTATTTTAATATTATTTAATAATTTATAATATATTTTTATATATATATTTAATATTTCAAATTAATTCAAGTTATAATAATTTGAAATTTTATTAAATTATCAATTAAATAAAAAATTCGATTTATTTATTTTTTTCAACCATAACCAACTCTATATATTTACAAGACATATACATGATTGGATTATTAAAAAGTATTTAAAGAATATTAAGTGCAAAGGCATCTTTACAAATATTATCAAACATTTCATAATTTATTAAATCAAACATTTAAT
Organism: Aleurites moluccanus; assembly: GCA_948193065.1. Taxonomy (NCBI): domain Eukaryota; kingdom Viridiplantae; phylum Streptophyta; class Magnoliopsida; order Malpighiales; family Euphorbiaceae; genus Aleurites; species Aleurites moluccanus. Next base: position 29,328 of record CANXYC011494469.1, read on the forward strand.
CAAACATTTTATAATTATCTTTGAAAAGTTGTTTAGTATATACAATAAAAGATATACTAAAGAGTTCTTTGGATTTTTTTTTTTTTTCATTATGTATTACAAAATTTTCTCAAAATCTAAATTTATATGAAAATAACTATTAAATTTTATTTTTATATATTATGTTATGCTATAGATTTATATTAAAATTTATGCAAACTAATACATATACTTTTTCAGTTGGAACATATATCAGAATTATTAAAAACTAATATTTTAATTTTAAGAATAATTGTAATAATTTATGTATATTAAAATATTTTAAAAAATGAAAATTAAATAAAAAATAATTACTAAAATCCACGCAAAAAAATAATAATTAAAAGGATTGATGGTTTCAAACTTAATTTACCATTTGTAGTTGTATGGGTCAAAATTGCAAGAACAGTTGGGCTTGAGATTGAATATGGGCCTGGAGCTCAACCACCAAATCATCCAATGTGTTTTTGTCTACATGAAAAATAAATCTAAGAAAAAAATAACTTTTTCTATGTATTTTTTATTCTCATCTATCCAAAAATTTAAAAGTGATAAAATATTTAATATTAAATTTCATCTTTTGTTTTATTAGACTGGCAATTAAACATACTACCCATAATAACAAATTAGCCTCATTTCTTATACATCAATAATGGTCGCATAGTGCTCAACAAGGAGAGTCATATACAGTGAATCTTATTCTCATCAATACATATAATTTATTTAGATAATTTGTCATTGGAAATACTTTTTAGCATTGAAGAGATAATGGACTTTATTTATTTGTTTGTTTAATTTTAGTACTTAGAAGAAAAATTTAACATCTCTGAAATTCAAATTCTGAAATTTCCTTTTAAAATAGTTTTACTTAATTATTAGGTTGGTGAAAAATATATATTTAAATCATGATATCTCACTATAGAGTACAAGTGTGTCTTATCATTGCTACAAGTAAATTATATTGTTACTTACTAAACTTTGCATTTAATGAAACTATGGTCATATAACTTCATTTTGTAATTATTTAGTCGCCAAACTTTCATTTTTGTAACTATGAGAAGTCGCTCATCATATTCAATTCAGATGACGGGGGTGCTGATGATTTTCAGGATGACCCAGCTAGCTATTTTTGCAAACTGCGTGTGATGCGAACCCCAATCGATTTGCTCTGAGACCTAATACCTTTACGCATGGTATGCAACTCCTTAAAAAGCCAAATCAGATTTGAACAAGAAACCTTAACTCAATAGCAACCTGTACTAGAGAACCTTGGTATAATTGATGAACGCCACAAAGTGGTTAATTTTGATAAGTTCAAAATGATTCTTAGTAAGAACCAAAGTAAGAACCAAAATTGAGATAATTTCTCACAAAGTTTTTATTAATCAAAAGTCTGAAGTTTTTTTTATAATAACTAGCTTACATGAAAATCCTAATTTTAACTTCCTAGATAAAATAAAATTTCTAGATAAGGATAATCTTTCTAGATAAGGATAATCTTCATAGATAAGAATAATTTCTTAGATAAGGATAATATTTCTAGAAAAGGATAATCATAAGGATAAGTTTCTAAATAAAATAAAAATAAAATCTAAATTAATTTTGGGCTATAAACTAGTACAAAACATGTACAAAACTCACTAATATACTTAATTTTAATATAAAATATACAACCCAACTAAAACTAATTAGATAAGATTAATCAAAATCTAATATGTACAAGACTCTATTTGGGATCATATCATTCCCCTTTCTTGAGAAATGATTCGTTCTCAAATCATGTACCATGATATCATTGAAATTTGAAGTTTCCCTTGTAAGTGTCATTCTTCTTTGTTGGAGAAAACTCGTTCTCTAACTTTGAAGAACTGAAGTAATAAGAATAACATACAAATTTGCTAACTTTTCTCCTTGATGACTCGTAGCAAATGAAATGTTTGAAGAATCTGAGAATTTATTGGAGAAATATCAAAGAAATCATTAGACAAAACAAAATCCACTATAGAAATATCCACAAATTCCGCACTATTTTTATTTTTATGAACTAAATCATTCTCTTTTGCTCCATCATTCCCCTTTGCTCCATCATTTTTTTCTCCTTCTGAGATTTCTTGATGAATTTCAATTGCTGAAATTTCTTCATGAACAACTTTTATTAATTAAGTCTTATTTTCTTCTTCAATTTTTTCATCCACCCAATCTGATTCACAAATGATCTTGATGGGGTAGATTATTATGCTTTCTATCTCACCACTCTTAATCTCATTTTTAGGTTGCTCTATTAATGAATTTGATGCCGCTTTCTCTTCAAGTTTCTTTCTTTGACGTTTAGCTCTTTGCTCGACTTTCCACCTCTCACGCTCTTCATTAGTTTTCTCGAAAACTTTTCTATAATAATCCTTAAGCATCTCCTATTTAGATTTCATTATTTTCCTTGGTGTTTTTGGAGTATTTGGATTTTGCTTCTTTGAGAACGAATCTTCTAGCCTCTCCATTCCATCTCTCATTTTTCTAAAGTGCAAGTTCATGGCTTGAAAGTGTTTTTCAAAGGCTTCCAATTTAGAGACAATGTCAATTGCTTGAGTGCCCTTGGTTTTGTTATTCATTATGATTAGCTGCAAAAATTGTTAGAAAAGTAAAAGAATATCTCACTTCACTCCCTTAGTGTTTCATATTGAGAGCATTCAAGTTCACTCGTGTCCTTTTTTTTAAAAAATAATTTATGATAACAAACGAAAAGGTACAAAAAAGATACGGAAACAAATAGAAACAGAAAACAAATCAAGAAAAATTATTTTTATTTTTATTTTTTAATTTATGACTTAAATGAATAAGTGACACAAAACGAAAAAAAAAAAAAAAAAGAACAAATGCAAACGAAAAGGAGCGAAAGAAACGAAAACAAGAAAACGTAGTAACAAGGTAAAATAAAGATAAGCAAATCTGATTTAGAGCCTAAGCTCTGATACCAAACTGATACGAACCCCAATCGACTTGCTCTGAGACCCAACACCTTTACCCATGGTATGCGACCCCTTGGAAAGCCAAATCAGATTTGAACAAGAAACCTTAACCCAATAGCAACCTGTGCTAGAGAATCTTGGTATAATTGATGAACGCCACAAAGTGGTTAACTTTGATAAGTTCAAAATGATTCTTAGTAAGAACCAAAATTGAGAGAATTTCTCACAAAGTTTATATTAATCAAAAGTCTGGAGTTTTTTTATTTACATAAATAACTAGGTATTTATAATGATTAGTTTATATGAAAACTCTAACTTTAACTTCCTAGATAAAATAAAATTTTTAGATAAGAATAACTTTCCTAGATAAGGATAATCTTTCTAGATAATGATAATCTTCCTAGATAAGAATAATTTCCTAGATAAAGATAATCTTTCTAGAAAAGGATAATCATAAGGATAAGTTTCTAAATAAAATAAAATAAAACCTAAATTAATTTTGGGCTATCAGTTAATACAAAACAGGTCCAAAACTCACTAATATATTTAATTTTAATGTAAAATATACAATCTAACTAAAACTAATTAGATAAGATTGATCAAAATCTAATATGTACAAAACCTTACTAGGGATCATATCAGTGTGAGTATAATATATTTTAGCAGGTCTTAATAGATATGAATATCAATGGAAAACTAGTGTTGTTCTGTTCTGTTACGCTCGTGTCTCTTTTTAAGTTAGTAATTTAGTGAAATTCAGTGCTCGAGTTATTAGTAAATATTTGAACCAAATTCATTTGCTGTTAAATAATCTGTTATGGAAGTCTTCTTTAATGTTTTGAGCTCATCAGAAATAATTCATTGACTTGGAAGAATTGTTCTGCGAAAGGTCTGTTACAGTTGGCTTTAACCAGTAGAGCAATCACTACATGGTCCAAACGGTGTCAATTTATACTACTAATGAAATTATCTTAGAAAGGACGAGAAATTTACAAAATGTTAGGTCCCACAGTCACCATGAAACCTTGCTCTAAGTGCTCTGTTTCGCATTCAGAATTTTGAAGATAGGGAAGGAGAGTTCTTTCGTGGGGGAATAAGCTACAAAGCTGGTTAGTTCTTGAATCTTGAATTTTAATTCCCTTCATTCATGGTCAAAAGACATGTAGAACTTAATAGCTAATTAGTTTTTTATTTCCCATTCTCGATCATGTTTCATAAGATTTTACATTGCCGAGTAAATTATTGCAGTACAATGAGAACGAAGGCATTTATAATATTGTTAATACACCATAGATGTTCACAAGCTGAATATCATCTACAATTCTTTAGCCTTCACTTTGCAATGCATTAAGAATCACTTGAATTCCAAGTTGGGGACGAATTGTAAGATGCTGAAATGGAAAGTGAACATAGGCAGGAGAGAGGGTGAAGCTATAGCGCTGCAGTATCATTGAAAGGGCTATCTTAGCTTCAGTAATCGCAAAGTTGACGCCCACGCAAGACCGAGGTCCCAACCCGAATGGCAAATATACTCCTGGATTGTTGTTTGTAGCTTTAGCAACACCTTCTGAGAATCTCTCAGGCTTAAAAAGATGCACATCTTCCCCCCAAATATTAGGATCATGGTGGAGTACTAAACCTGACATCTGCAAGTTTATATCAGCTGGCAGGGTGAGCTTCCCCAATCGAACTTCCCGCTCTGTTTTTCTTGTAAATCCAACTATAGGAGGATATAACCTTAAAGTTTCATTGATGATCATGCTCATCTGCATATAAAAAAGAAAAGGGTAATTAATATTGAATTGTAACTAAATATTGGTCATGTTACGCAATAAGCTTCAGTTCAACAACATTGGAGATCTCCAAGACCGAGAGGTTATAAATTCAAACAATAAAAACTTACTATCTTTAATAATAATAATAATAATAATAATAATACATCAAATAATAACAATAAATCTACATAATAGAAAGGAAAAACCAAATAATAACAATAATAAAATATTGGTCCTGTAACACATGCAATTTGATTCAGCTTACTATCTTTAGTTTTGCAATTCCTTCCGCCGTTGGAATTTGGTTTCCCAAAAACTTGAAAACCTCCGTTCTTGCTTGTTCTTGCCAATCTGCATGGATTGCTAGAAGCAGGACAGCCCATGAGAGCAATACGTTAGTTGTTTCTTGTCCGGCAACATTGAATGTTTTGCACTCATCAATCACATCTTGTATCAAAATCCTCACGGATTGATCATCCTCATGACAGACCTTTAGTAGAAGTCCAAGAAAATCATCTCCAAAGCTCTCTGCCTCTCCACCCATCATTTTATCTTCCCTCTTTTTAATTATTTCCAGAATGGCACGATGCATTTCATTCTCAAGCTTCTGTGCTTCAACATCATCTCTACTTCTGAAAATCTTACTGTAACAAATGGACACAAAAATGCATTATTTTGTATAATATTGATAAAAAAAGTAGCATTTCCCAGAACTCCAGATTTTTGTTGAAAAAAATGGAAAAGGAGGAGCTTTTGGCTAAAGCAAAACTACGGAAACTTAAATATCAACATAACAAAACAATAAGCTAGAGAGGAGAGAGAGACCTAAATTTCATTGACCCTAGATCATGATATGCAGAAATTACAAAGCTAAAAAGATTATACAAAAAACAATTTCGTTTTCTTTTTCTTCATCATTTTTTTTGCGGTCTCTCTCTCTGTTTTTCTTGTTATAGCAGCTCCCTTTCATACAAAAAATGGTTTCCTAGTCAACAACTAACACTACATCTTTTCCTTAAATCAAGTTTTTTAAAATAAGGATCACCATCCCTTTTTAACAAAAGAAATTATTGCAAGAAATATCTTCTGCAAAATCTCAATCTCCAGTAGTCTTACATTAGTTAGGCTAATGAATTTACCTGATGCCAGGTAGCTTGATTTTGAAAGCATTTCTGCTTATTATGTTCGCAAACTGGGCTAACTTATCAAAAATGTCCTTTCCCTCTATGTAACTACTTCCAAAAGCAGTCCTAGAAATCACTTCAGATGTCAATAATCTAAATTCTTCAACCACCTCAATCTCATTGCCTTGATAATTTTTCCACCTCTCTAGCATCGTCTCCACACTAGCAACCATAGCAGGAATCATATTCTGCAAAATCACCCCTTTACCAATGAGTAAAACTTGCATAAATAGAATTTTATGACTAGATTTCGAACTTAATTATAGCCAATAAATACCAATATTTATTCAAAGCTCATCCATAATTTTATGCATTTTGAATACCCCCCTCTATAATTAGTAAAGACTTGCATAAATTTAAATTTTATGATTTTTCGTTTTTTTTTTTTTTAAATTAAGGACTGAATGGTGTTTGAACTCTACAAACATCATCAATACCAATGAGCAAGAGCTTATTATAGGTAATTTTGTGCACTTTATGTAAGTATAAACAGCACTCATGCCAATCCTATTACCTAATCTTATATCTACCATAATAAATTGACATTAGAATCTTACTTTTAAGCTCTCTGAATGAAAAGCATAATTAGCCAATTTCCTCAGCTTAGACCATTTTTCACCTTCAGATAACACAAGCCCATCTCCTAATAGCTTTTTAACGTAAATTGGGAACTCTGTTTTTGGATAGATTTTATCTCTATTATTCAGAATCTCTCTAACCAGCTCTGGCTCTGAAACAAACAAGTGAGCTCGAGAACCGACCCAATATAGAAGATTCACACCTAAAAAAGAAAAATCCAGAAAAATTTACATAAGAATTGAAATTCAAATAAAATAAAGTCTTGATTAGAAGCTCTTTAATTACCATACGTATTGATCCATGAGTGAATATGAGGCCGAATTTTGGGAAAAATGTTATGAGATATTCAAATAAAATAAAGTCTTGATTATAAGCTCTTTGATTACCATACGTATTGATCCATGAGTGAATATGAGGCTGGATTTTGGGAAAAATGTTATGAGATATATCTTTAATGGGTCTGCTCATAGATTCATTTCTCATTCTGATAATTTCTTTGGAGTTTCCATATATAAACCTGTAAGAAGGGCCTCTTATTCCATATGAACTCATCAGATTTTGAAAGCGAATGGGTTTCCACCATACCCTATGAAGGAAGTTGAAGAGAGTTGAGAGAGGGTAAAGGAAAAGACTGCTGCAGAGAATAATTGCTACTATTTCTAAAATATCCATTGTTTTTTTTTTTCCTTTTTTGATCAAACTTTGAGTTCAGAACAGCGAGAGTGGGTCGAATACAGAAATTAGAGCCGTTGGCAGAGGAGCTATATTTTCTCCATAACCATACCCAAACGGGTTACGGTTTCTTAGATTATATAGGGGAAAATTATTGTGTATTAACCAATTTAATAAAATTAAATTATATAAAGTTAAACACGTGTTATTTGAAAAAAAAAATTATATCATTTAAAATAATTCTACATTCGATTGATTTGATACAATGAAACGAAGGTTAAATAGAAAAAAGTAAAGACTGTAAATGATAAAATTAGACTTTAAAATATACTAAAATCTAATTATAATTATAAATTAGAATTATCCAATAAATAATTATAATTTATACTCATATATATTCTTTATAAATTAATCATATTTTTAATGTCAGATTTTTATATTTGAACATTTTGAACTTAAGTGACAATTAGATCATGCCAATTATCTTAAGTGATAACTAGTAATAATTTAAATACCGATAAATAATTTAATAAAATATTAGTCCACAAATAATTTAATATGAAATTTTTATACCTTAATACTCTTCTTTAGATTATAATTAGATCATATCAGTTACTACTTGACAAATTTAAGTACATTAGTAATTTGATAGTTAATGGATTATCAACCACAGATAATTTTATATTATGATAATTTAATGAGTTACATCCAACAAGTAATTATAAATTAATAAGTCACAATTTAATAAATTAAAATAAAAATTCACTCTAATATTTTATTAAATTTTTAATAATAGACTAAAAAAAATAAATAAAAAATCATATCGATAAAAAATATAATTTGATTTTAAAATAAATTAATATCTAATTATAATTAAAAATTATATCTAATTTATAAATAATTATATTTTAATTATATATATTTTATATAATTTAATCATCTTTTAAATATGAAATTTTTATATTTCAATGTACAAAACTTTTCCATATATAAATTTTAGAATTAATTCGATGAGCTGGCATATTAGATAGATGAGCTGGACATGCAGCTAAGCAAATTATATTTTGTTTATAAACGATAAACTCGTAACAGAACACGTGGTATTGATTGCATTCTTTCTAATACCAGAAGATTCATTTCTGATATTTCACTTTACTCTTTCTTTTCTACTGTGCTCTTGCTCTGCTTGTTAATGGCAGATTGTTAACTTTCACACTTGTATCGCATACATTATTTGCAGGGCAGTCAAAATTACTAGGTTGGGATCCACACAGACAAAGAAGAATTTATTACCTTTATCACGTAACTTATTAAAAATTTATTTCTTAAAATTTAACTCCACTTATTACTTGAATGCTCTTATAAATCAAAATCTCATTTGTAACTCTCTCAAAATAAATAATTATTAATTCATTTGAAATTTAATTACTAACGCTTTATAAGAAATTTTGAATAATAAATAATTTAATATTAACTGTTTTGATGTTCTATTTTGATTTTTTTTTTATAAAAAAATAGCATTTTATTCATGAAAAAGAAAAATATACCTTGAAAAAAAAAATAAAAAAATTATAATAAAAATAAATATAAAATTAACTTTACCTCTAAATTTTATTAACTAAATTATTAGAATAATAATATTCAATCCAACAACTATAATTGACACATCAATAAGAAATACGATTCACTTAAAATTAATATCAAATTATTTGATAAATCTTATCGTAATATTAACTTAATTAGTATAATTCTAATATCAATTAGCATGAATTTAATTAGAATGAAAAGTACTCTATTAAGTTAATTTTAACTCATTAAAACCTATCATAAAAAGAAAAAAATATTAATATTAATTCTCTTTAATTAGTATAATTCTAATATCAATTAGCATGAATTTAATTAGGATGAAAAGTACTCTATTAAGTTAATTTTAACTCATTAAAACCTATCGTAAAAAGAAAAAAATATTAATATTAATTCTCTTATATATATATATATATATATATATATATATATATATATATTACAATAATATATTTTATTTTATTTATAGTTTGTGCATAAAAACTACCTATATATATCTTAAAAGAATACAATTAATTGAATATAACAAAATATACTATATTTTATTTATAACTTGTTCATGAAAGCCACCTATACATATTAAAAATATACAACTAATAAAATATAATGAATATATTTCTTTTATCCTAAAATAAATATTTTTTTTTTTAAAATATCTCATTTTAATTATTTTATTTTTTAATTTAAATAATATATTATCTTAATTTGATAATAATATTTTTATTAAAAATATATTGAAAAATATAAAAAAATAATTAAGAGAGATAAAATATGAGAAAATTAGAAAAGTGAAAAAATTAATATAATTAATAAATTAAAATAATAAATTAATTAAAAAGATTATAATAAATAATTTTTTTTGATAATTATGTTTTTTATAATTAGTATGTTTATTTTGATATAGATGAAGTACTATATTTTATTTATGACTTATGTGTTAAAGCCACCCAACACCATCAATAGTCGTGTACCTTATTCTCATTTTCCAAAATCGTTTTCAAGAGGTCGGTGAAGAGATAACATAGGCATCAAAATCAACTTATTTTAATCTTTTTCTCAAATCTCCATTATCCAAAATTTCAAAAGTCTTGCTATCATCGTCTTCTTTTAGATCCTGTGACAAACAAAGCTATCAAAGATCCACAAAATAAAATCCCAGTAACAAAGAGCTAATTACATTTCCAACTACTTTGCTTACTGAATCTTACTGCTTTGAATATCTTGAAATCTTGAGCTAAGTTTAGTGTGTTTGATGATTTGATTTGAATTGAGATATGAAATTCAAAAGAAATATAGGCGACAATTGATCAAGAAGAGAGGCCAAATCATAGGAGGAGGACGGCCAAATCTTGAGATGAAACATATTGAAACGGTGCCGTTTTTGTTCCAAAATTCTGGAAAAATAAACAAATTGACCCGTTTTATCAGGATAATCTGATCCGGATCCACCGATTATCCACTCAAATTATTGAGATTGAATTAAGAGGGTGTTTATGTGAAAAACTTATTTTAGAAATCAGAATTTTAAAAATATCATTTTTAAAAAAATTGGTGTAAACGGCATTTTAAAAAAAATTTGGTATATTTAACTTAAATTTTTTTTATTTTTAAATTTTAAAATGATATTTTAAATTAATCTGTCAAATATTTAAAAAATTATTTAATATTTTTTAAATTTTTTATATATATTTTAAGTAGATTCAAATAATGCCTAAAAATAAATTGACTGACTAATCAATTTTAAATTTTCTAATTGAACCTATCGATCAGGTTCAATGATTGAAAATTCTTATTTAAATTTCTCTTGATTAGAAGCTGTGTACATAAGTTTTTTTTATATCTTTTGCCAAAACTCAAATAATCTTTTATAATATTTTTATTTATAATATTATTTATTATTAATCTTAATATTTTCATTCAATTAAAAATAATATTGAAATAAAAAAGAATAAAATATAATTTTGACACTGTCGTTTAGTCCTAAGAGCACATTAACTTTTAATATTTATCGATGTATAATTTTGATCCTAACGTTATTAAAATCTATAATTCAGACCCTTTGACCGTTGACTTTTCTTCCTGAGTCCCATAAGGATTAAAAAAGTAATTGGTAAATTATAATTTAGTTCCTAAAATTTTATTTATTTATAAAAAAGTATTTTTTTAAAATTAAAAATATAAAAAAATAAAATAAATTAATAAATAAATAAAAATTAATTATTTTATTTATTTAAAATTAAAAAAAAATACTATTTTTAATTTAAAATTACTTTTTATTAAATTGAAATAATTAATTTTTATTTAACTATACTTTTCTAAAATTAAAATAAATAAAATTAATTTTTAATTATTTAATCTATTATCTAATTTTATATATTTAATTATATTTTCTTACTTTTTTATTTAATTAAAATTAAAATATTCAAAAATATATAAAAATAATTTTATGTATAATATTTATACATTACATTTTTATTTATTTATTTTTTATATATTTTAATTTACAATCAAAATAAATAATATTATTTTTATTTAATTAAATAATTAATTTTTAAAAGTAATTTATTTAAATAAAAATTAATTTTAAAAAGTAATTAATTTACCCTAAATTACTTTTAAAAATTAATTATTTAATTAAATAAAAATAATATTATTTATTTTGATTTTAAATTAAAATATATAAAAAATAAATAAATAAAAATGTAATCTATAAATATTATAGATAAATTATTTATATATATTTTTTAATATTCTAATTTTAATGAAATAAAAAAGTAAGAAAATATAATTAAATATATAAAAATAATTTTCAAATATATAAAATTAGAAAATAGATTAAATAATTAAAAATTAATTTTATTTATTTTAATTTTAGAAAAG
>CANXYC011494553.1:0-43284 GCA_948193065.1 Aleurites moluccanus
ATTTTTTTATAATTTTTTTAAAAATATTTTATTACTTTTGAAAAAATAATTTGATAGGCACAATTCATCAATTTAAATGCATTAACAGCTCTAACTCAGCATTTATTGGTGAATAACACCAAATGAATAAAAACATTGCATTGAAAAGAGACCTCTACACTAGCCAATTTATTTAGAAGGTGTTTGGATAGAAAGCTAAACACTATAAGCTGCGTTTTAAGAGAAAGTTAAGAAGTTTTGTGATTTTTGAAGTGTTTGGGTAAAAAAAGAAAACTAGATTATTTTTAATATTAAAGCAAATTTAAAAGTTGGGGGAGGAATTTTATGATTAACGCTCGTTTTTAACAAAACTGATTATTTTAATAAAACGTTAATTTTTATCCAAACACCCCCTTAATACAAAAAAAGAAAAGAAAGGGTGAAGAGGAGCAGTTTGTTGCTTCAACAGCGTCATGGCTTTCCATCAACTGTTTGCATTGGTTCATCATACACAGGACTAATGGCTATTTTAGGTTGTCCATTGTAATGGGGGAGGATACCCTGCTCCATTGCTGCAGATTCTTGAACAGAAAGTGGGGTTAGTCGTTTTGCTGCACCGAGGGAGGAATGGAACTCTTCATGCCCCGCTGGCTTCAAAAACGTTAGTTCATCATCTCTCCTATCTTGGTGCAAAGACTGCATTTTCCTTCTCTGAACCTCATCCTTCACTCTCTACAAGACGGAAAAGGAAAGGTAAGCATCTTGAAAGAACAAATACAACATGCCAAAATACCAACCATGAAAGTCATGCTGTAAAACCAACATCTTGAATGAATAAATACAACATGCCAAAATACCAACCATGAAAGTCATGCTGTAAAACCAAAGATAAGAACCTTATAGTTTTGTTTCTTTATTTCAAATATAGAGGAACCTTATTATTTACTGTGAAAGAACTACTAAAGATAAGATCTCATGACTTGATCAAAATTCCAACAGGAACCATTTGGATAGATAGTCATTCTGAAAGGATTGAGTATTTGGATTTGGGAACATGTTGCTCTTTTATGAGTTTACACTTGCAACGTAAATCCTAATTGTCGATCATTTCAAATATACATGCGTATGTCCTTATTTCATTTGTATGACAAACTGATGAACTCTAACAAATACAGAACATCAAGGCCACACTTTAATTAAAAAAGTAAAAGATAAGTAAAATTCCTTTCATATGGAAAGCATAAAGAATACAACAATCTTTTACAACCATACAAAGTGGAGGATATTCTTCAAAATGAGGTTCTCATGACCTTTCCAGAAAGAAAAAAAAAGATTACAGTAGAAATGTCCCTGGCAAGAATTTTAATTTCTAATAGCATCTGGTAACAAGTCATTCAGGGTAAATATTGGAATTATTAAAACTTCTTTATCCAAAAGTCCCTTTAAAGGGAAAAGTTTTTGGCACTTTTTCAGGAATCTTGCTCTCCATTCAATACAGAAGCTCATATTCATTTTTTCCAACCAACTTTAAGTTACAATAATATCCTTTAGAAGAGCCAAAATATCATTTATATTATACAAGTGAAACGCTGAAGCTCCAATTCTCCAGGACTCCTCCATTTGTCATTTTCCGTTCAACTACCAAAGACACAATAAGCTCAAATAATATATCCATGATCATTTTTGTAAACATTCCTAACAAGTTGATCTAGACTTGCTAAAAAAAGAAAAGGGCAGGCTGGTGCAGTAGACTCCTGTCATTGTGGAGTCTGCCAGTCTGGAAAGAGTTAGATGCTCTCAGCCCTCTCTCCATGCTGTCTTGGAATTAATACTTCAACAAAACAATGAATTGAAAAACTATGCGGCTACATCCATCTGTGCCATACAAAATATATAAATATATTTTTCCAGATGCATGTAGATTCAGTGTTTATTTCCCCAGTCTTTTATAATTGCCTTCTGGATAAGTGACTATGTCTAGCCTCTAACCAAATTGGGATCATAAAGTTGGAGACTAAAAATTTGATGTGCATGACTAGTTCTTACTAAGTCAATAACCTAGTGATTAAGATTAACAAAATACCATGAAATAATCAAGCTCCTGAACTAAACCATACACCATAAACCATATATTAACAAAATTAAAATTCCCATCCCCTTCTAGAGTCTTTTGACAAAAAAGAGTAGCAACTTGGCCTGCACTCTCCCTTTTGGAATTATATTGAATTATGGTCCACTGTCCAGTTATAAGAACTGATAATTTCTTTCCCAAAAAAAAAAAGGTTGGCCAAAATCGAGCATTTACTCTTTCTTGGACATTGCAAAGGTGATAATTTCCCCATAAAATGAAGTCCCTGTCCCGCATCCTACAGCCAATTCTCATTTCTAAATAGTTATATGCTTATGTTTCATAGTTCAATGGTAATTTATCCTGACAAATTTCTGAGTGACTTTGATCCCTTCTTTGCTAAAACCAGAACTCAAAACTATCCAAAACTAAATTTCACAACAAATTTATCAACTAGTAACCAGAACATCACAACGACAAAACTCTCATAGAAACGGGAAAAAAAAAGAGTTTAAAATGTTTCCAAACAAACCTGCAGCAGCCTCGAATCAAACTTTGGCAGTCCAATTTGTTCAACAGTAAGCGAACCAAAGAAGTTACCAAGCAAGGCAGCATCAGGCACAGCCAATCCCTGAACCAACCCCGCCACAAACCCACCTAAGAAGCTATCCCCTGCACCCGTTGGATCTTGTTGATTGGCCAAAAAGGGCGAAATGCCCATCGCCTCATCTTTCCAATAAACCTTACATCCCTCCTCCCCATTGGTCACCACCACACAACAACACGTCCTCACCTTCTCCACATCCATAAACATCGCCTCCTCTGACGACACCTTTAAAACCCCAATTCGAGGCAATAAGGAACAAAATTTCGTTTCTCGTAAGTTAACAAGCTTAACAGTCCCATCAACAGCATCAAAATCCCTTATTAAAGCTTGGATATCCACAAGAACCACATCACAAATCTCAATCATTCTCTCAAGCGTCTCGGGTAATATCTCCCCACCAACACCAACTGCCATTCCAAAATCGAATCTCGCGTCCGGAAGATCCGTTGGCTTAATCGAGTCACAGGCGCAAACCCGTTTCAAGACTCGATCTTGGTGACCATTGTCGTGTACACCGAAATCAAAATAAGCATGAAATACGGTGGTTTTCGAAGCAGGCACCACGATAGGGCTATGATTAACTTGGTATCTAAAATCATGCCCAACTTTGGCAACTAAATTACTAGGAATTGACATTCCATTAAGGACGGCGGCTATGAAAGAGGAGGCGCCACCTAGAGATTCACCAACGATTTTGTCATTTAGAATCAAAACGTCATGGCAATAATTGCCCACGATTAGAACACGGGTAGAGGGAGATCGCTGGGTATTGTGGGCAGCGGAGACCATTGTAAAGCAGGTGGGCAGGCGAGGAATTGAGGGTCATGCAGTAAGGGAGAGCTAAGAGAACGGAGAAGCCAGTGCTTGAAAGAGAAACATAGAAAGCCAAGAAAAAGAGCAATACAAATTTGAAGGAAATGGAAGGTTTTTGTAAGCTCTGTGAAATAGAAAAAATAAATAAATAAATAAAGAAGATGTTAGGCTGTGAGCAGTAGCGTATGTGTCGAGAGAAGAGAGAGACAGAGTACGCGCGCAAGAGAAAGATCTCTTGTGGGGTTTTATTTATAGAATACAAAACAAACAGAGATCAACAGAGCTAGCAGAAGTGATGGCGTGATGGCCATGGTTGACGGTCCTCGTTCCTTTTTTATATTTTTTCTTTTAATATCATCTAACGGCCATATATATGACGTGTAAATCCTAGTCATTGTCATAATCGCAAACTAATAAATAGCCTAAGAATTTCTTAATTTTTTAAATATATATATATTTACATGATATCATCAAAATAAAATTTTTTATAAAATAAAGATTTTTAATTTTTTTATAAAAAAAAAAGATTTTTCTTCCTCGAACTATTTTAAAAAATTTATATTAAAAAAAAAAAAAGAAATTAAGAAGATGCTTTTCAACTTGAGAAGTGAAGAAAATCCCATTGCTTAACAACCAAATAAAAAATTTCTTAACGGCGGGAACAAACTTTGAACTAGCAATGAAAATTCACTTTGATGCCCCGTTCCACCATCTACTTTCATACACTGCTAATTTGCCACCTTCACACAATTAAAAATGGTTACAAAGCAACTGAATAATTGATTTACGATTTGAATCCTCCTCTTCCCAATGATAAAAGAGATGAAAAAAAAAATTATGAGAAGGCCAAAGATCTGATTCTAACTTAAGTTTAGAGGTATTAGTTATAGAAAAAAGAAGACTGGTTTTAGATGATTTCTTCCTTATTTTATATCTAATACCATTTTTGAAAAAAAAAAAAATAGCAGTCAATCAGAAAAATAAATTCCCAAAAATCACAATAAAAATATAAAATGTTTTAGAATCATATCCCTAGCTTTTAGCTAATTTGCAACACTAATAACTCACTCATCACGGAA
The DNA here is from genome assembly GCA_948193065.1 of Aleurites moluccanus. Lineage (NCBI taxonomy): Eukaryota > Viridiplantae > Streptophyta > Magnoliopsida > Malpighiales > Euphorbiaceae > Aleurites > Aleurites moluccanus. Next base: position 4,547 of record CANXYC011494553.1, read on the forward strand.
TGTAACTCTTCCTCCGTTCTTTTTTAATTAGTGGGAAACAGGTGAAAGGTTACTAATCCATTGAGGAAGATAAAGCCAAAGATTCATGCAACTACAGTTTAATAATATGACGATTCATCCGCATCTAAAAATTCAATTAAATCCAACTACAATGTCTCAAAACAAAGATAAATGTCCATCATTTTCTATAGCTGACAGGTCCAGACCTGCAACTCTTATCAGTTATCACCAATCTCCCCACCCCCCCACCACCTTATCCCACTACCTAAGCCATACACACACCTCTCTAGACAAGGTTTGCCTAATTCATCTTCCTTGCTATTTACGAGCAACCAAGCATTTCTAGCAGAGCAAAAGATTTTATCCTACTTCTGCTGCACAAATATTATTAAAATGCAAGAAATAAAATCTCAAAATTCATCAACCAAAAAAACAACATTAAAAACCTAAGTATTCAATTAATAAAAGGGAAAATATTTTCACCTAGTATTTTTCCCCCTTCAACAAGTCAGCAATCTGATTTATGATAAACATACCTGCCATGCACCATTATCATCACTTTTGACAGACGAACTAGTTATCAATGTTGCTTCAGCCCTATTTTTAACTTTCATATAGACCTCAATCTCGAACTCTCAATAGATTTTGTATGTAGAATGTCTTTAACCACTGAAGTATCTCATTAGGGACATGTTAATAAACGTTACTGCTTTCAACTCATCTTGCTTAAAACTCCAGTAAGGTCGCTTGAGGTTATGATTTCTGACCGACTCATGTAAACAAAGATCAGTCATCATACTAAAAAAAAAACCAAGATAAAGGACTTTAACAAGGTAAGCAAGCTTTACAAAGAAGAGAGGCACAAAGAAGTTATACACAAATAAACAACTAACATTATTAGAATAAAGCAGGAGCCCACATCTTACTCTGCTTATTACAGAAATTGCTGTAACTTTGGTTACTATGAAAGTTAAATAAGCAGGACAATGAAGAATCAAAACAGATTGTTTTATTTACTCCACACTGGTTAGGATTTAATGACACGCTCATCTAAGCACATTAAGCTTGTCAACCATTGCGGATTCCACCCATGAAAGTTCTAGGATCAGGACAGTTCCTCGAAAATTGAGCCTGTGAGAAGTCAAAACCAGGATTATGCACCAAGAAATACTCTTCATTAGAACATGTTTGAAAGGGCAAAAGAATTATCTCATGGCAAAGCAAAATCTGAACAGTATAGGTAAGATTCATAGAGCTTATGCACAAACAATAATAGTTATTCTAAATAACATTGCAAAGATAAACAAATTCATTGCTTACAATAGATAGCAAGTTAACCAAAATTCAATTGTTTCTAAGGAAAAATCAGCAATAACCAGATAAAGGCACAGTAAACAAGCACATAATGGTAAAAAATTGCAACTCATTCAGCATGAGGAAACAAAATCTCTTATTTCCTCGAACCAAATAGTTTACGCAAGGAATAATGTAAAACAAGTGTCATTACTGTACCAACAATGATGTGTCATTAGTAGTAAGAGGAAGCTAAACAAATGCATAGGGGCCACCAAAAAAATATCACCATAATTGATGCTTGGTTTGGACAAATCAAAATCCAAGGATGGCAAAAAAACATCATTTAGATGTCAAACTGACATCATCTGTCTACTAGTATTGGTTACTCTATAATCTGTACATATTTTAGCGTCCAAACACTCAAATCAAGTAAGACCCACTATGCTTATTTTTGAAAGTTTTTCGTTTTGCATTCTCCAATTAGTGACTGGCTAAAAGTCAGCTGCTTCAAATAAGTAGCTAGCAAGCAACTTTGCTTAAATCACAAAGCATCTTCTGAACACTTCACTTAATTAATTCACCTAGCAGTATAACCCATGTTAACACTATTAGTCCTTATAGATTCATTACAAAAATACAGGTCCCAAGCATTAACTTATGGCAATCATGCCCAGAGGTCTAAATAACAGAATCAGTAGCAACTGCAGTTTTGCGGTATCAAATCGTATTGGACCATGTCACCCAATGATACCATGAATTCTTTTAAGAAATAATCACAAATGACTCAAATCAATATCAATACAAGAGTTCAATCAAATATGCAGTAATCTTGTTTATATAGAAATTTATAATTGTTTAAAACAAATAATGACACTCAAAGATCAAAATAATACCTCATTTCACACAAAGTTTTTGAACAGCTTTGTAATTGACAACTCAAGTGTTTTCATGTCCAAAAAAAAATATTTTGATGCTAAACTATAATCAAGAAAACTAATGAAAGAAAGAAAGGGGAATATGTGTTAACAGCTACTGGGTAGATGAGATTGCTATCAGAAATAAAAAGTTAATAGTTTTTGGATCTTGATCAGCAACAGCTATTGCAGCTATTATGTAATGCGTGCTTCAAGCTGTGTCAATCCAGATGCCATATCGATATGGCTGTGAATCCAAATTCAGAGTCTGTATTGCCTAATTCCATATTGACCATAAAATTCTATTAGGTAATCTGTATCGGCTGTTCTTTTAGTGTCTGATCATGAGTCATGACATGATTGATATTCAAAAACATGTAAAAAATTGGACAGACTGAGAAAATTCCTGTGTGCAATATAGAGTTGTCGACTGTCTGATCGAGTAGCAGTGGAATTGACCAAGAAAGAATGGAAAAGATAAACCTCTGAGTTTCCACCATGTTTATTAAATTAAAAAGTTCCCAAATTCCAAAATATGCTGAACAGTTGTCTGTGTATGAATTTACAGTATCAAAGTCATTCAACAATAAAGTCACAATCATACTTCAGAAACATACAAAGACAAAGGTTACTGTGTAATAATTCATTCAACAATGGTGCCTGGTATCGAGTATAGTTTATACCCCCAGATTGCACCAACACGTTATCTTAAAATTGCTTTCACAGGGGAAAAAAAAAAAGCTGCTAAAGAGACCATGTTGTGAAAGAAAATTGACCAGGCTGACTTTAATATAAAAAAAAAAATAAAAAATTGAGTACAAACTATAATGCTTGAAATAACATAGCAAATTGTTATCATAAGCCTCAAGAACAAGTTAAAGACATCAATAATTAAGGATGAACTGAATGAGTATACAGAACTCAAATCATCAAATCTGATCATCAAATGTTTTGAAGTATATTATGTAAAGATAATAGTTACTTACCTCTTCTTGAAATCTCTGAAGCATGAGACGTTTGTGTTCGAGATCAGTGGAGTAAGGATCCAATTGACCTTGACCCAATATTGGAGAAGACCATGTCTGACCCTTGTCCCTTTTTTGCAGTGTTAAGTGCATAATATCATCCTCTGTGACAAAAAAAAAAAAAAAAAAAAAAGCCAGCCAAATTTGATTGGCAGTGCTAAGAACTTAAAATGATTGCCAATTCTTTATATATATATATATATATATATATATATATAAACTAATAGCTAGACAAATTGCAAGGTAATGCAAAATCCAAAGGAAATAAAGGAATTAACTTCCATAGCAAATAAAGGCATTAACTTCCATAACAAATAATAATTATAAAAAAATAATAATTCTTGGAAATTAAATAGGAAGCAAAATAAGAGGAAAGAAAGAAATAAATAAAGTACCTAAAGTCCAAAAGGAAGAGTCAGTCTTAACTGGGGAGGCGAGCTCATGCTGAAAAACCAAAGAAAAAGAAATCATTAAAATTAAAAAAAAAAAAAAAAAAGAGGAAATAAAATACATAATTAGGAGAGTGAAAAAGAATGAAGACTGACATTGAGATAAGGAGGATTGCCTTTGATGCCAACTTCAACATGTTTGGATTGAATCTTGCAATAGAACTGCTTTGGATTAACATTTGCAGGTAATTTTATGTAAATATTTACTTCTTCTAGGGTTTGATCCCATTCAAATACAGTTTGTCCTAATCACACGCAAAAGATCAAAATCAAATTTCACAAATTGATAATCATCCAATAAGATATAGAAAAGTGAAAATGAGAAAGAAAGAGACCGTTGTGGATGAAATTATGGCGCTTCTCTGGAGCCAATTTCTCTGCCATTTTCAATCTCTATGGCTTTTTTTTTTTTTTTTTTGTTTCTTCCTTTTCTTTCCCTAAACTTTCACTTTCTCGACTCTTTCTTGAAACTTCTATTCCCTCCTCACTGTTTTGTGAATTTTCACAAAAGAACTTCCTATTATAGTTGAGTTATATTTTCATTGAATTAATTATAAATTTGGTACCTCAACTTTTTGAATTTTACTATTATGATGTCTAAATAATTTTTTTATTCAATTAAATGTCTGAATTTTTCAAAAATGCATCATAGTGGTGCTTCTAGTTGGATTTTACTCAACTGAGTGCATAATTAGCATTATGAGACCTGTTTAGTCATTCACAGCAGCATGCTACGTCAAACACCATAAACAGAGTTAATGAAAAAGACAAAAAAAGTCCTTTATATTTTTTCTTTGTTTCCCATTATTCTGGCTCATCTCTCCCCTTTTTTTTTTTTTCTTGTTCCCTTTCCCTTTCCTCTCTCTTTCTCATCACTTCTTTGAATCGAGAGTCATGGCCAAGCTCTGATCTCGATATCGACCTTTTCCTCTTATCTCACCATTCACTCACTCTAAGTTCCTTCTCAACTAATCGTCGGGCGAGCCAATAGTGCTGTTTGGAGAACGAGAAATGAAGATAATATATTGGTTGAGGATGCTAATAGCAGAGTTGGATGTTGAAAGATAGTTAGAGAAACTTATAAAAGCTCGTGAAGAAAAGGAGGCTGCATGTATGGGTTATGTGTTTTAATATGATTTTTTTATTGAATGAGTCAATATTTTCAGAATCGGACCGGTTAAAGAATCAGTGAAGACAGAGAGTTAGGGGGTCAGAAGTTCGACCAGAGTCAAACCGAAAAAAAATGATATACATATATATGTATATATAATTTGACATTTATTATATATATGATGAAAATAAATATAATTTAACATTTATTATTTTTTATAAAAAATAATAAAATATGATCAGCTTGAACTGAAAAATCGATCTGATTCAACCAGTTCACCGATTAACCAGCCGGTTTACTGGTTTTTGAGAGACAAATTTTTCTCAGTTGACCGGACCGATCCTTGGTTCGGTTCTTAATTTTTCAATTCGATTGATCGGTCCAGTCCGATTTTGACAACCATAATATGGATTTATTTATTTTTTATTTTAATTTTGTTTTTCCTCTGTTGAATTTATGGTCGATTTGCTCTTTACTTGTGTTGCTTTTTCTTTTTTTTTTTTCAAAAATTAAATTATTTTTATGTTTGTGCTTAGATTTTGAGTTTGAATTTGAGAGGAATATTTAATGAGACTTGATTTGTTGGGTTTTGATTTTTTCTTCAATTTGATTATCATTTATTTAATTTAATGTATGAGTTATAGTCATCAAGATTGTTCATTATGTGTTTTAGAAAAGGGAATAAAAGATGTTGACTTTCATTGAAATTCAAGTAGAAACTAGAAATGGATGTTCAATTCAACACTTCATGTACATGTTGAAGTTATAATCGAACAAATAGCTAAACAACCAAACCCTAAAGACAAGAGAGAAAAGTTTGGAATGAAAATTTATTAAAAAAAGACGCAACACAAAAATTGAGTGCAAAGAAGACTCATGTATTGTCAGAAAAAAGTAAAGGGTATTTCTAGTCGGCATCACTAGCAATTCGATATAAAATTTCTTGAGTTCTTGGTTTGGCAAGTTCAAAAGCGTCCAATTTTCTCTTTTCACCGCCACAAGTTAACTATTTATACACTTATTTTTATTGTTTTTGTTCTTTCATGGCTATGAACTTGTTTTTGATGGAAATAACTTGATGAGTTGCCATCAAATTCATTGGCTTTATAACATCCTGGAGATAATGAAAGAGAACAAACATAAGATTATTTTGGACTTTTCATATGTAACATATGATATGGCAAGCTGATGTGTCTAAGTAACGGGTCTCACAATGCACAATCAATACTCCAATGTGTTTCAACCGGTTAGAAACATCACATTGATACGTTATAAATACTTGATTTAACAAAAAAAAATTGTTCAGAAAATTGAAAAAGTACATGCATCATATTTATAATTACCCCTATTTTCATTGGCAAACAAGTCTTAAGTAAGCTATTATAAATTGCAATTACATACATAATAATTACAAATAATTTATATTGTTGCCTTTATTGTTTCTCTTACTTAATCGATTATAAATTATAAATTATTTCTTAATCACTTTAATTTTATTCCTATAAAAAAAAATTCTACAAACAGTGCTTATTTATTCTAATTAATTTTATAATTTATTATTATTATTGAAAAAAAAATCTACATCGAATAATGTTAAAATATATAAATAACTTATAAATAAGTGAATATTAGATTTAACATGAGTCAATTAGTTTTATACAAATTGAATTCTAATACTTATATATTTATAAGTTTATATATATTCGGATCATGAATTTTAATAATTATATATTAAATTCATAATCAAACTCAATTTATTGAAATTTTTCAAGAATTAAATAAATTAAACCAATGTTTCTGATTCATTTTATTAGTTTTGTATAAATTGAATCACAATACTGCCTATTTATCATATTTGTATCTAATGATGAAAAGAAAAGAAAAAGTTAATGCATTAAGCCAATTTATATACTATTTTTCATTGTGTTTGGGCTGTATTCAATAAATGAAGCCAGCCCGATCTTCTGAGCCAGAGTAAGACCTAAAAGCTAAGGTTCAATTAAGCCCATCTTGAATATGACCCGACTCACACTATAAATGCTGACACTCTGAGCCTAACTAGATGGAGAAATTTAATTGTAAAGGTTTTATTTATTTTAATCTCAACTGTCTAAGAGCATTTTTGTTTAGTTTATATGTGAATCAAAATTAAATTCTCTTTTCAATGAATTTAAGGGCATATCTCCTATATTATAATTTATACATTTATAAATTATCTTTAATCAATAACAGTAAATTCTTTCGTTAATAAGTTAATTTAATTACGGAATAAATTATTATAATTCGGATCATTTATTTTATTATAAATCTTATTTTTTATTTTTTTATATGTTACATTAATTATTTTTTAAAATATTTTAACAGTTAATATTTTAATATAAATAAAATGATCTAATAAAGAAAAATATGTGATAAAAAATAAGATATACAAGAATATAAAGAATCCGAATAGAAATTATTATAATCAAGTCTTACCAATTTTAGAAACAATTAACCATTAATTATGTAAAAGGGCAAGGAGTGAAGGAATCATCTTATTCCAAAAAAATTGAAAAATATGGTTGTACAAAAAATGATGGATGGTGGGAATTGTTTTGGAGATATATATGTAATGTAAGCATGGAAATTTCCTATCCAAAAATTGAGTACTTGTTTTCAATAATAATCAAATGCCAATATATGCTTCATTTTTTTTTTTTTTTGGTCCTTTTACATTCATTTTCATCAGATACAACTTTAAAAACGACAGCGGTTTGATTCTACAAGCAATGAGGCTTGAAAATTCCACGAAAGTTCTATATTTTCTTATGCCATTTACCCATGCAACTCCATTTTTATCTTTCTTTATCAAATTTTTTCGTACAAGTTAATACATTACTTGATGGATTTGCATATATATATATATATAATAATAGAAACAAGAAGAATTGGACAAAACTTCTTTAAAGCAGAAAAAGATAGTTCCGTACGTGTCATCTTCTACTGCAAGCTATTATATATCTTATAATAGAAACCCAATAACTCATATATAAACATTAACTTAAAAATTAATCAGGAATAAGCTCATAAAACTTATATTACCATTAATTAATTAATTAATCCACCACTCATGCATGCTTGCATAATTTAATTTAATTTTTTTTAAATCATTTAATAGTTATATTAGACTTAATTAAATTTAGCTTCGAACCGATAAATTCACTGATGATTATTTTTTCAACCCACCAATTTCTATTCTAAAAAATATCAAATTACTTACCATATAATTAGTTTAAATTAATTTTTTAATGCCATATAATTTATTAATTTATTTGATTTTTGTAATGTTTTTTTTTTATCGGAAAAGTATATATTTTCAATTAAGAATTTTTATTTTTTAAAAATAAGCAAAATAAAAATAAAATTCCATTTATGACCCTCCACCTGCTGCATTATATTTCGTTGCCTAATTGTGATTAAGCAAAGAAAGAATAGTAATTAAATGGAGTTGCAATTTCATGCAAGAAAGGAAACAAATAGGAAGGAAAATTCGAGGTAGCTTCTGCTTTAACAAACAAAACGGTAATAAACTAAAATTTGTAGTATACTAAAGTTATTATTGTTATATAAGTAATAGAATAACAAAGAGAATAAATGCTGACTTGGGTAATTTATTTTCCTTAAAAAATTTCATTTATATGTACAATAATTAATTTAGTTTGTAGTCCAAAGTCTGCAAAACTATGGACTACTCACACCACCAAGAGGAGGTTTCCGACGTCGAAAATGGCCATTTTCTTCTTGGATATGAAAATAACAATAAGGAGGTTTTGAAAGGAAGAACAGATTCGATTATGCGTAAGAAATCAGAGGCAGATGTTAATGTTTCGAGTAGTAGTGTTCGGTTTCAAATGCTTGGGCATTTCTTGGCTAATCTTCAACAAGTCATTCTTGGAACTAAGCTGGCTCTTCTTTTCCCTGCCATTCCTCTTGCTATTGCTGCTGATTTTTATAGATTTGGCAGAGTAAATTCAAAATGACTTCCATTTTTTATATATATATATATTTAAATTATATATCATGCATAAATATAATTATAAATATTATCTCCAAATGCCTCTTTTTTCTTTTATTTTTTAAATTGATTTTCGACTGGGATTCAAACAGGCAATTTCTGTGATATACAAAATCATACTTCGATCACACCAAGCAAACGATGTTCTATTTAAAGGAAAATATTTTCTATATATGCATCTAAAAAAAATCAAATATATAGAGTTTGAGTTTTATAAACAGAGAAAATAAGTATATAAGAGAGTATTATCCCTTTTGGGTTTCGTCTAGCTCGAGTTTAGATTAATCAAATCTAATGAATTTGGATATTATATGGTTATAAAAAAAAGAAAAAGAAAAAGAAAATATATGTTATGATATTCTCATTATTGTTATTTAACTCTGGTAAGTATAATATATTAATTCATCATGAACTTTATTCTTTCACGTAGCCATGGCTATTTGCTTTGAGCTTGCTTGGACTCACCCCACTTGCAGAACGAGTCAGCTTCCTCACTGAGTAAGCTTATAAAATAACTATATAAACACCTATTTTCCGATAATTTTGTTCATTTTTTTTTAAATTAATATATTATTTTTGATTTTCTTTTTCTGTTTATATGATTTCAGACAAATTGCATACTATACTGGTCCAACAGGTATATATATATATACTATAATTTATTTGAAACCCGCAATTAATTATATGATGATTTGAAATTTGAAGATAATTAATGTGATCTAATTTGAAATGCAGTTGGAGGGCTCCTTAATGCAACATGTGGCAATGCAACTGAACTGATAATAGCATTATTTGCTCTTTACCAAAATAAAATACATGTTTTGAAGTATTCTTTGTTGGGTTCTATCTTATCAAATCTCCTTCTTGTTCTTGGCTCTTCTCTTCTCTGTGGAGGCTTAGCCAACATTAAAAAGGAACAAAGATATGATAGAGTAAGACTCACTACCTACTCTTTAATTATTCAAAAATAAATAATGTTTGTTATCACTTTTATTTTCTGTTTTTAATAATTTTCTTTGTTTTGGGATTTAACAGAAGCAGGCTGATGTGAACTCACTATTATTGTTATTGGGGTTGTTATGCCACATATTGCCATTAATGTTCAGATATGCCATAGGAGAAGGGATTGTAACTACTCATTCTAATCTTGAGCTGTCTAGAGCTAGCAGTATTCTTATGCTTTTGGCATATATTGCTTATATTTTCTTCCAGCTTAAAACTCACAGGCAACTGTTTGAATCTCAAGAGGTGATTAACTGCAATTTGCAATTATTATTATTATTTTTTAAGTCTAATCTCTTAAAAATGTTTATATGTATAAATATAATGATCCATTAAATGGAAATACAGGAAGGAGAAGAAGAAGAAGAAGAAGAAGAAAAGGCAGTAATAGGATTTTGGAGTGGATTTTCTTGGTTGGTTGGCATGACATTGATAATAGCATTATTGTCAGAGTATGTCGTTGGCACCATTGAGGTATATATATATAATTTTTTTAAAAGTAGGTTCTTATTGTAATCTTTTAGTTATGGAGAGACGTTACCACTCCTACTTTAACAAGTAAATTAATGAATTATTATATATAATGTTTGTGAATCAGGCTGCATCAGATTCTTGGGGCATTTCTGTCAGCTTCATTAGCATAATTTTGTTACCAATTGTGGGAAATGCAGCAGAACATGCAGGATCAATCATTTTTGCTTTCAAGAACAAATTGGTAGAACAACAAAACAGACCATTTTTGTGATTTAACCTTAATTTATATATTAAAAAAATTGAAGTATTTATGTTTATATTTTACAGGACATTTCTTTGGGTGTTGCATTAGGATCTGCCACTCAGATTTCAATGTTTGTGGTAAGAAACAAGTAACCCAACAGTAAAAGAAAACCATAAACCCAAATCTTGTAAAGAAAATAATTCTATGTATAACAATCTTTTTTATTTTTTACCTTCATCAGGTCCCATTATGTGTTGTTGTTGGGTGGATAATGCATGTTCCTATGGACCTTGATTTTAGTCTTCTCGAAACTGGTTCTCTGGCTTTCACAATTATAATCACAGCCTTCACTTTACAGGTATACTTCATCAATAAGTCTTTATTAATTTTTTCTTAATTTTTTTTAATTATGTTGGATGATATGTTTATGATACAATTCCAATTAATTTCTCAGGATGGAACTTCACATTACATGAAAGGAGTGGTTCTTTTCCTATGCTATGTTGTTATAGCTGCATGTTTTTGGGTTCATAAAATTCCTCAGAGTAAGTACTTCTTAACCAAAAGTAAATCAAAATTATTAACATTGGTCATTAATTCTGTTAATTTTCTTTTGGTTAATGTTTAGATCAAATTACGGTTGGAAAACCTTTCACTGGAGTATTTGCTGCTTATTAGCTGGGGGCAATGACCAGCTATTGAAGCACCGGAAACATTTTAATCAGCTTTTAGGTAATCAGAGGGATCTTGAGATATATATGAGAGCTTATGAATGATGATAGAGCTATAAAACAAAAATTTGAATTGAATTCCAGATGGAAGAACATGTTTTGTATATAGCTCTCATTTCTTTAATTTTATGTCATTTGAATTAAGATTTTTGTTACTGATTTTAAGATTAAAACAGTGGCAAAAGATAATGTTTTTTTTTGTCTTTCACTTCTATTTTGTTGGTAAATTCTAATTAATTTTAAATTATTATTGCAATGTAATGATAATAATATTCAATGAATAAAAAATGTAGCTCTGAAAATTAAAATCTTATGCAGTACATTTTTTTTTTTTAATTTCACCTGATTAGATTGTTTTCGGAAGAATCACGATATTAATAATTATTATTAGATAAAAGGAGAAAACTGTCTCTACATTTTATACCAACAAATTTTTTTTTTAATGTGCAGCTGAAAATAGTTTAATTTGAAATGATTTTTATTGACAAATTATATATTTAATACTTTCTGAATCTTTAAAATATTTTTTGCTTAATTACTACTAATTAATTTTCTTAAAAAGGTAGGGATGACAATGGGATGAGAAATCCCTGTTCCTTGTGGGGATTTACTCGAATGGGGTGAAAATTCTCCGATTTGTCTTTTCATGGGGCGAGGATGGGAAATATTTTTTTCCCGTTAGCGGAGACGGAGCGGAGACGGGGAGTATATTCTCCATCCCGTGGGGACCCGTTATTATACTTAGTTAATTATTATATTTATTTAATTATTTCTTTTATATATATATATATATATATATATATATATAAATGGAATAATTTGTTCAAGAAATAATTCTTATGAGGTTATTAGAGTTTATTAAAATCACTTATTATATTAAATTTGTTTAAATACTCATATTTTAATATATGCTGAATTTTTAATGTTTTATTAAAAAATATTACTGAATATTTTTTATGTATTAAAATATTTATAATTTAATTATGTTTGGTTGATGTTTTGTATGTTTGAATTTATTAATATTTTTTAAATAAATTTTTTCATATTTTTAGCTATTATTTATGAATTTTATAAATATAAATAAATTTCGTAATACAAAATTTAAGCGGGAAACGGAAATCTCCACGGAGATGAGAATTAAAACTAAATTATTTTCGTATATAAAACAGAGGCGAAAATGGAGATTTTCTGATAAGGTGAGGTGGGAATGGGGATGATTCTTCCGTCCCCGCCCCGCCCCATTGCCATCCCTAATAAAAGGATTGTTAAAGTGCGGGCTTAGATGGGTAATTATTTAAGACCATAAATTAACAGAGGCAATTTCACACCTCATGAAGAAGGAATGGTTAACTTACAAGCTTTATTGGGTAACAAGTAATCCTCAAGAAAAAAGCTAAACAAATTCCAATCAACTTTAGACCCAATAGCATCAGCAAGAAAAAAAAATATAGACTCGATAATTAATTACATATTGGGTGTTTTTTTATTTTCGTCAATTGGTTTTGGGTTTTAGAGGAGCAGGCGAGAGGTGAAATTAAAGGGAGAGTCCAAGGTGAAGAGTAGAACCCAATGATGTTTAATTATTCGCAGCAAGATCTCGGATGATTAATAGTTGATAACTAGTTAATGATTATTTAATTATAAGTGTTTAATAAAATTATTATTAGTTATTAAATATTAATATATTTAATGATTTTTAAGAATAAATATTAATATTTATTTTTTATTTAAATATTATTTTTAAAAAAATAATTTAATTTTTTTTATTTAAACAAGTATGAATTTTTTTTTAAAAAATTCAAATTAAAATTTTTATTGACAGCATTGTTTGACTACTTAACGGCTAATAACTATTATTAATCAAATGGATTTAATGCAGTTGTTGATAATTAAAAAGTGTGGATATTTGATAAAAAATTTTGATGCAACTGTTAGTTTTGATTCCAACAGCTGCATTTTATCCATTTGGTTAATAATATCTGATATCTGTTAGATAGTAAAATAACTATTATATATAAAAGTTTAAATTAAGAGTTTTTTATAAAAAAAATTATTTATTTAAATAAAAAGACTAAATTATCAAATTAAAAATAATATTTAAATAAAAAAATATATATAAATATTTATTTTTAATGATTATTAAACATATTAATAACTAACAACTCATAATAATTTTATCTAACACTTACAATAATAAGCTAACAGCTACTATCTATCAACTAATTATTATTATGAACCATTAAATTAAATAGGGTCTAAATAATAAGTCTGAGAGATCATTTAATTATTTTTTAAAAAAAGCATGAATAATTTTATTAATTTGTTGAAATTTTATAGATTAAATAATATTTTAACTTTTTTTTTTTTTAATAATTGGTTAGACAACCTTGCAGCTTGCATCTTCTTGTCTCCATTTTATTTTCTGTAGAGGCTTCAATAGGTTTGTACTATATAATAGGGAACAATAATCATACAATTCTTTCTTTTAATTTTCATCAAATTAGTGAATTCAATAATTTACATTTAAGACTCTTAAAAATTTTAAAATATAAAGATAAATTTGGTTAGATATAATCAATTTTAATATTTTATCTTGATTTTTATTCTATATTACAATAAAAATATTTATATCAATCTTTCTTATTCAATGTATCATTTACTAAAAAAATAAGAAGATTTTCATCATGATATAATCTCATAATTTAAATCTTTTTTCTAGAATAATTTTATAATTAAAACTTAATAAATAAAATACATCATCAACTAAATTAATATTTAGAATTATGTCATTCTCTCTTCTAAAAAAAATGTCATGAATAGAAAAATGATTATCACACAAGAAATCATGCATCCTTATATAAAGTTTTCCAATTGATATTAAAAATTATGAGGATGGAATTGAAGTTACTCTCCAAATCTTTTGGATTATGAGAGAGAGAGAGAGAGATTTTCTAATATTCCCATAAATAGCATTAAAAATAAAAAAAAAATTGGTTAGTTGATATAACAGTTAATGTACAATTTACCAAGGAATCCCACATCTATATAGGCATATAGTTATATCATAGGGAGTATAGGTTGGCAATTCATGGACAAACTTAGATAAAAATAATAATAATAATAAAATATTATTATTTACAGCTTCATTGCAATCGCATCACCGGCAAATAAACGGCCAGAGGTCACTATCTGCCGGCGAGCAACCAATTCTTTAGGGATTTGGCGCCGAAACTATTTGCCGCTTATCATGTGCTTCTCTTTAATTTAATATATTTGATCTTAAATTATTACTTTTGACATAAAAAAAAAAAAGCAATCTATTTAAATAGTATTGTTTGCTTATCTTAATTATCAGTATCAGCGCATAGTGGCTTGGATCCAATTATTGACCCATAAAAGAATAGGAAAACTTGCTTTATTCAGAATTTAGATTAGGTGTTGGACTCTTCTAAAACACTATTATAAGGTCATTAACATTCTTTATATATAGCTGCTGCAAAGTTCAGAAAATGATCATGTGTTTGACAATGGCAGCTAAAGAATCCAATTATGGAGGAACAGAAGCTGCCATTAAAAATGTTGCTGTCATTTTTGGGGTTACTGGGCTTGTTGGGAGAGAGATATTGAGATGTCTACTCCCAAAATCTAAATGGAAAGTTTATGGTATAGCTAGAAGATTTGAGAGCTTTCCTATAAAAAATCCTAATTATCATTTCATTTCATGCGATTTGCTAAATGCTCAAGAAACCGAAAACAAGCTCTCTAGTGTACAAGATGTGACTCATATATTTTGGGTTACTTGGTCAGGCCAATTTCCACTAGACAGTAGAGAATGTTGTGAGCAGAACCTGGCCATGATGTCCAATGCCTTGTATTCTATCATCTCCAAAACCAAGGCATTGAAGCATGTTTCGCTTCAGACGGGAACGAAGCACTATGTGTCACTACAACAGAGAGATAATGTGAAAGAAGAAGTTACCTTCTATGATGAGGATTGCCCCAGAGCAAGTAAGGGCTATAATTTCTACTATGTCCTGGAGGACTTGCTAAAGCAGAGACTAGCTGGTAGTAAGATGACTTGGTCTGTGATAAGGCCTGGCTTGTTAATGGGTAGTTCAAATAGGACTTTGTACAATGTGATGGGTAGTTTGTGTGTGTATGGAGCTATTTGCAAGCATTTAAATCTCCCTTTTGTGTTTGGAGGGACAAGACAGTGTTGGGAGGAGGTATGCATTGATGGGTCCGATGCTCGGTTAGTAGCTGAACAGCACATTTGGGCAGCCACCAATGATGAACTATATTTCACTGATGGTCAAGCATTCAATTCCGTTAATGGCAAAAGTTTCACTTGGAAGGATATCTGGCCAATTCTTGGAAAGAAGTTTGAAGTAGAAGTACCTCAAGATATGTTCTTGAAAGACTTCTGGTTCAAAAAAGCAATGAGTGATAAAAATAAAGTATGGGAAGAGATTGTATTAAAGGAAGGACTAATTGAGACAGAGATGGAAGATTTGGCTAATTGGGGGTTCATGGATGCCTTGTTTCGTTGTCCAATGAAACTGCTAGCAAGCAGAGAGAAAGCTAATAGGTTAGGTTTTACCATGAGATGCAAAACATTGGATTCAATCTTGTATTGGATTGATTCCATGAGGGATGAAAAGTTAATTCCTTAATATTTACTCTATAAGGCATAAACACAGGATATGACATTGATGCGATATTATGATTGAAAATTTTTTTTATCACAGGACACATGTGTTGAGCATGTATAATGTCGTGTTATGTCGTGACATGTGTTAAATAAATGTTTAACACATATATATCAAAAAAAATTAAAGTGTTGGTGCTTCGTAGTGTTTATTATTTAAAGCTTTAATTTGGATTGATAATTAATAGGGGAAAGGAAGGGGTTCACGACCAGAAACATTATGATTGACTGGCCTGAGTTGTTCTCTCCTTTATGAGATAATATATTATGATTATATAGTATAGAAAGATACGAGCTATTTAAAATTTACAAACTATCTAGAATGATAGAGGCCTACCTTGTTCTCCAACTAAAAGCCTCCAACTTACCACTGGTCTTTGCCTTGAAGCAAGGGACCTCAAATTCAATTTTAGATGCCTTTGCTTGTTCATGTCAAAAACCTACTCTTATGGAGGAAGCAGGCTGCGCTGGCTTCTCCATGTTTTGGGTGCATTTATTGAATTGGCTAAGGACTTTATCATGTCTCCCTTTCTAGAAGCATTTCCTGCATGCCACCTAACTCAATAGTTCTCTTTAGCTGTACTTTTGTAAGAAAAGAATAATAATAATAATAGTAGTAGTAGTAGTAGTAGTAGTGGAAAATTAGAAGAGACAACGACACCAATTTTCAGAAGTTAAATTCAACTGTGTTGGTAGAAACACAATAGTCATTTTCTTGGTTTTGACCCCTTATGATCTTAATAACAAGATAATCCATATATCAATGCCAATGAAACTGTGAAAACTGTTCATTTATTATTATTATTATTATTATTTTGGCATATTGCAGAAGGCTAAAGCTTCCCACCCTAAAAAAAAGTCAAAAAAGAAAAAAACAGTTGTGGGCCAACAGACTCCTCCATCAGATCACCTCTGCAGCAATTTTATCACCCTTAATTGAGGAAGCTAGCAACATATCAAAACCAATAGCCTCGTGCAATTCTCTTTCCTTCTAAGCATATCAAGTTTGCCAGCAATCAACCAAGATCAGTAGCATTCTGAATTCCATTCGTCGGCATAGTGACCAGATTCTGTAAGTCTCCAATCAAATTCCACCGGAACCTTGTAAAAACCCGTCTCAGTAAAATTGCAGACCCCTTGTTCTGCTTAGTCCATACCTCAGGTAACACCGAAGGCCACAGTAAAACTCTGGATTGCAAAATCAAGATTTTTCGACATTAACATATATTATTCAAATAATATATACTATTTATTGTAACTAACATATATTATTCAGATAATGTATTACTAATGATAATAACTTGTAAAATTAAATATTAGTAGAGTTGAATGTTACATTTCCTAAGAAAGTCAATAAAATAACATATATTTTCCAAAGGCAGAATTCAACTACAAGATTATTATTATAACTCGCCGAGTATGGCTAGGAAGAGCACAAGTTATGAGCAGAGACCAACTACTAAACAAACAATAAATAGTATAAAATCTAATTGCACCTTGTTCTCAGGGTCAGTTTTTCTCATGCAGGGCCTATGTTTCAGTGAATCCATTCTTCATCTTCTCTGGAAGTTGAGGACTTTCACAGACAATGCGAAGATAGAAAAGAAGAAGATACAGAAGGCAACAAGCACTCCCACTGAAACTCCAAGCATATCATATTCATAGTCATAATTAACTTTCAAAAACTCTTTGACAGAGCCTTCAAAGCCAGGTCCTACAATTGTGCTTTCCACATCTCCGAGTTGAGAAGTGATAATACCACGGAGTGTCCAAGAAACGGGACAGATGTAATAGAACCAGATCCACCATCCTGGGATCCTCTAAAATAACACAGTTAAAAAAATAAAAATCATAATTGGTAATAGGAAGAAAAGTTGAATATATAAACGTCTGAAAATGGCTACAAGCCTACAATTACAAGGATGGGGGCCAGGGCATGTAACCTCAAAAAGCTAAGAACGTTGCAAAAGGAAAGCCATACATCTATACAACGTAACAAAGATCCTGTTATTAATTGCTTCCCCAGTATTTGTGCTGTTCTCAATAACAGGGGCCATCTAGTGGAGAATATCCATATTAATTAGAAAGTGTTCTGATCCATTCTACTGATTCAGAACAATATGGCCAAAATATGCTTTTTCTGAACCTAGATGAAACAGAACTTCGCAATCTTAAGATGAACTTACTACCTTGTGTCTCCCTCTAAGGCTCATTTGGTTATAGAAACGGAACAAGGAAGGAACAAAATAATTATTCCATGGAATGAAATACCTATTCTACACTCGTTATAACATATTCATATTTCATAAGTTTGGAAAATAATTATTACATATAATAAATTATTATATATTCAGAATTTCAATCAAAACTTGTGGTTCTAAATATGCTATTCCATGTCTAAATTTGAACCAAAGCTAAAACAACTATTTTACACTCATCCTATTTCTTACTATTTCATAAACCAAACAACACCTAAGAATATGAATATACTTTAGGATAGTAAGGGGAAGTTCAGTTCTTTGGTGTCCGAGTCTTAACAACAATAATCTTCTAGCAATGAAAAGGGAAGCTGTGTGCATTTACGTTGAATCTCTTTCACAAAGAGAGGTCCACAGTCAAGTGGCCCATTTAACATCCACATAAATAAATGTATAACAGAACTGATAAGACAAAATTGCAGCAAACTGCAATTAGCATATTTTTTTTTAATTGAAGAATCTTTTTCCCAGTTATATGAAAGTTAGAAATTTGACCTAGATGCAGTTTGAATGTGCGTTCAACTAGGGTTTAAAACATAAATTGTGTCCTTGTGGTTGAGGGAAACACACTACTTACTGGCTTTGGGATAAGAAAACCAGAGAGGAGATTCCATAAAGAATAAAATGCAGAGGAGACAACAGCTGACATGTGTTGAGAAGGCGTAAGACCAACTGCCATCATGCCATAAAATGTAAAGTAGGTGAAAGTGAGGAACATGAACACCAAATAGAGGAAAAATTTGCCTGCAATATAGGAGAATAATCATATCAGTAAATTGTTTTCAGTTTTTTTTTTCCTAATGGTCGCCTATCATACAAAAGGAAAAAATTTGTTAATATATATACGTCAGAAAGCAATATAATAACAAAAAAAAAAAAAAGATTGAAGATTCTATATCTTAGAAAATATAACGCAACAAAAACTATCTTCAATAAATAAGACAAGATTGCACGTTTTCATAAAGATGCAGAACATCAGTGGAAGTTACACTTCAGAGAATCTTACCAGCTGTCTTTTCAAAACCAATCATGAAATATGTGATAAAACCATATAAAAGTGTCTGCAAAAGAATATATGGAATCTCCACGAGACCCTGCCAAGAAGAATATTTAACTGTTCACCACAAACTCTTTTCACAAGAACTATTACCTTACCAGAATTTCTTTAGTATAGTGGCATTTACCTGTGCTGCAGCATAGGCTAATGGAGAGTACATTCCAGCTGCTTTTTCTCTGTAGAAAACTGTCCTCTCGATAGAAACTACTGGTTGCACTGAGGAAGAATTATTGACCCCAAGGAACAAGCAGGCAGAATAAAGAGCTCCCATAACCATAAACAAATCTTGAGTTGAACCCCTGACAAACAATTTTTATATAAAGTGGTTTAATGCCTTCTATATACCATTTCAACACAAGAAAATGGGACACCAAGAGATTCATGATAAAAAGGAAAGCAAATTAACACTGTCAAATGTTGTTAGGAGGTGATGAAAAAAGGGGGAAAGAATAAGAATACAAATAAGATGATCATAAAAAAAAAAATAAAAAAATAAAAAAATGAAAAAGAATATCCATATGAAGACTTCCAATTTTCAAAAACTATTCTAAAAGAAACAAGAAAAAGAGGAACATTTACCTTTCTAAACCAACTTTCCAAAATACTGAGCCTAAAATCAATGCAGCCAGTAAAGTAAAAAATAGCCTCACTGCATTGTATCGTGGGCTTCTCCAATATACAAGATTTTGTTTCCTGAGGCAAATCCAAAACTGTGTCAGCGTATCTTGTGCATAGGCTGAATCAAATTTTAATGGTTCTGAGCCTGCAGGAGGGGTACTGAATTGCATAATCGATGCTTCCACATCCCTGAAACAAGGACACAAAAGACTCACTCTTGCAAATAAACGAACTATATGAATAAATAATACAGAATTTCACAAGATCTTGCTTGCAGTTTAACAAGGCATCACTTGGATTACCTGTACTGCTTAGAACTTCTATATAACTTGGCAAAATCTTCGCCAATCCTCTCTTCAGCAATAGGTGTAGTAACCTCAAGCATCCAGGTTGCTGGGTTGTAGCCGTCAGGGATCTGAGGGATCCCTTGATATCCCTAACAAGTAAAAGGAACGGGAGACATGAAGACTGTCAATGTTCCCTTGAAGGCGTGGTAATGAATAGACAATTTTATTCACAGATGATAAGTTAGAATGAATATGATACTGTAAAATCCCAAATGACAACTACTTTTTCTTTTGTAGAAACAGATTATCTATTTAGTACCATTATAATGTCATGATCATACACTTGCTACAAGACTCAAGATGAAAACATGATCAAATTAGGGAAGGCATACAATTACTCAAGATTGGCTTGAAGTACTAATCCTGGGATTTATCCAAAAATTGAAAGCTTTTAGGAGCAATATTTTGCTTGAGGAGATGATCTCAATTTCCATTAAAAGTATTCTCCGTTGGACACAAATGAACGGCAAAACTTATAGAAATTAAAAGTAGTCATGTTGGCTAATGGAAATTACCTGAAAATAGTCGATCATAATCTGTGAGTGCACACCAAGCTTTCCTCCGTATATAACCTGGCCCCCTCGTTTCATGAGAAGCAACTGTTCATCAAACCCAAAGATTATACGCTTGAAGAGAAACTAATACATTACATGTAGAGTTTTAATATTACAATGCAAAATTGCAATCTAACCTCATCAAATGCTTCAAAAATGTCAATACTTGGTTGATGAATGGTGCAAACCACTGTTCTTCCAGTATCAACAGTATTGCGAACAGTTCGCATCACAATAGCAGCTGCTCGTGCATCAAGTCCAGATGTTGGTTCATCCATAAAAATAATGGAAGGATTTGCAACAAGCTCAACTGCAATTGTTAATCGCTTTCTCTGTTCTGTTGATAAGCCAGTACTACCAGGCAAACCAACCAAACCTTGCCTTAGAGTATCGAGCTCCACCAATCTCATTACTTCTTCAACAAAATCCTATCGTACATAGTAGCGAAAGTCACAGTATAAGGATAACAACAAATAAACAAGCATGCAAGTGTGCCTGTGCCCATATCCAAATAAATTATTACACAGCTCACATGTCTTTGTTCTTTGGTGACTTCTTTTGGAAGCCGAAGACTGGAAGAAAACCAGAGAGACTCCTCAACTGTAACCTGAGGAGAATGTATATCATTTTGCTCAACATATCCTGAAATTCTAGCAAATGTGCGTTGTTCTTTAGTGTGACCCGATATCTTGATTTCCCCTTCTATGTATCCCCCAGTTTTTCTGCCAGCAAGCACATCCATCAAAGTAGTCTTTCCTGCTCCACTAGACCCAACCAATGCAGTCAGAACTCCTGGTGAGAATACTCCACTCACATTTGACAAGAGCTGCAACCTCTTTTCTGGTATACCTCGTTTAGTCATTTCCTGTGAATACCAAATTAAAATTGTCAAAACATTATAAAGGTATACTTTTACAAAAAAGTCAAGTAAATAAGAACTGCTACAAAAGCACATTACCTTTGGCATATCAACAAAGTAATTCACATTATGGAAAGTCATTGTCAGTGGCTGAAATGGAAGAATCATTCCTGTCTTTTTAGTGGCCATCTGGTCTGGTGTTTGACTCGTTGCAGGCTTCAGACCACCATTTCCAGCAACAGTTTCTTCCGTGGCATCAACTGGATTGGCCACTGTTTGGGCCTTCTGAAGAGCTGTGATGAACCAAAAATGGCAGAAAGAATTAGCCGTAGCTTTTACAGCCGTAGCTTTTACACTTCCTTTTCTTTTTTCTGAAAAAGGAAAGAGGGAATTTACAAGCATAAAAGCTTTATTAAATCATACGATTTAGGCAAGTCAAGGCAAACGTCAAAATGATATTGAAAAGCAACGCATAGAGCCATAAAACTCCAATGCCAATCCAATACCAATTATCAGTCACAGATAAAGAATGCTGCTCGAGAATATTGTATCCAATTGTATTGTTCCCTATAGCAGAATCCTGAAAGAAAATTCAATTATTTTGTCATAGATATATATATATTATATAAAAAGGCAACAGTTAACTGAAAAGTGTATTTTCTCTACAAGAGCATACCTTCATCCACCTATCAGCACCAAATTCATTGACGGAAATTGCTCGTTGTCCATAGGTTAATGGTGACACCCAAAAAGCCCAAACCCACCAGGGTTTAATTGATTCTGATACAAGAAATAATGGAATCACTAGTGGGAAAATGAACTTTGAATCATCATAGACAAAAGACACACCTTTAGGAATGATAAATCCACCCAGTAGAAATATAATCAACAAAGAAGCTGATCCAAATGTATTGGCAATAACCATATCTCGCGCTATTGAAGCCATCATGCGAAAGAGACCCAATGCCATTTGGTGCACCGTAAAGAGTAAAAACATAAAACGGAGGAACCTGAACCATATCCATATATATATATATGTATATAAAGCTAATGAATACAAGCAAACATATTACAAAAAAATAAAAATAAAAATATCAAGGAAACAAGAGTGAAAATGTCAACTAACAATAGTAGAACTCAAAGGTACCTGCCAAAAGAAGGGGCAAAACCAACAGTGTAGTATACAACGCAAGACCAAACACAAGCTTCAATAGCAGAGTAAGGTATACGCAGAATAAAACTGGACAGAGACCATGACCATCCAGGATGAAAGAGATTGTCCCGTTGCTTGAAAAAAACTGGGAGTCGAAATATCAATAAAGATAGTTCAGAAAAGCCATTAAACATCACGTGCACCAGCCCAAAAAAGAGGCAAGACAAATAGAGATTCCCATTTGACTCATTGGTGGGATGCAATCTTGTCCGTAAGAAAATTGTGCAAGTGATGCACCCAACAAAAAAGACCTAAAGAAATAAAAACATAAAAAAAAAATGAAAAGAAACTTCAGAATGAACATTGATAAAGCTTCAGGGACTACATTTCTATCATATGAGACATAATGGCAAACAACAGGTATAAGTGTAACTAACAGTATAAAAGAATTTCCATGAGACAAGCCAAAGTAACCAATAAGGCAATAACAACAGATTTAAAGAGAAAATATAAACTTATAAAGTAAATGTGTATTCACAGTTCACATGTATATTTTTGAACTGTAGGTTTACTTCGTATTAAGAGCGATAAAGACATATTTTCCAATAACAATATAAAAGAGAAAATACCATCAGACTAAGAAATGGAAAGACAAACAGTACCTGGCATGTCCTAAAACAATAAAGAAAACGATGCCGGTTGATAAGAAGAATTTCTCGCTCAAAGCATGCTTTTAAGAGCTTCCATCTTGGAACAGCATATCTTGTTTTTGACAAAGCTGAAGGATGACCCTTAAATTTTTCAAATGGAACAGATAGCGAGGACTCCGCAGACTTCCCAAACTTCGAATTTTTGAATGCTTGAGCAATTTCTGGAACAGACATATATACATACGGTTTTGAAGGATCAGCCCAGTACTGTGCTTGATCCTTTTTTGAAGTGACCTGGCAAAAAATCATGTTAGGCAGGAACCAAAGAGAAGAATCAACTCTAGAAGCATCTCAAGAAAAATACCTCTTGAAGAAAATCAGCAATGCCCTTGCGTGGTGGTAACCGAAATCCTAGTGACTCGAAGAACTCTAAAACTTCTTCTCTTGGGCCTTCATACACCATGTAGCCTTCTGATAATAGCACTAAATCATCAAACAGATCAAATGTCTCAGGCGGAGGCTGGAGAAGAGCCATTAATACAGTTCCATCCATTTGATGAACAAAGTTCCCTATACATTTCACTATTTGGTACGTTGTGGAACTATCAAGTCCAGTGGATATTTCATCCATAAATAAGGTCTTTCGTGGCCCAACAATCATTTCTCCTGCATGATCAAATACCAACAATTATCATTTGAAACGAGAATTTTACAGAACATAGTTATCAATCAAAATTTTAACTCTAATTACTCATAATCAAGCATAATATTGAAAGGTCGCAAGATTTTAGAGCTGGCATGCCCAACAAATACTCTATATGAAGGGACGCACTTGTATAATCTGTCAACAGCAGCATTGATACTTAACCTGCATCCTCTTTGAAGTTTGGCCAAAGTTCAGTGGCATCAGTCGTTACAAGCAAAGACGAAAAACTTTATTGTGGATTCATTCAATAATTTGGAAAAAGGAAAAAAAAATCAAACTTAAGTATCCTACTGCCATTAGATTTACAGGTGACGATTAGTGCACACAAAACCAGAGTCTGGGTTCAAAACCTTAAAAAATTTTGCAAGGAAGAAGAAGAACAACAAAGGCAACAGTACAAGTGAATCAGACAAAGTTCAGGGGATAATATTTATGCAAAAACAGACACAAACAAAAGCATGCGCACGGATAGAGAGAGAGAGAGAGAGAGAGAGACCAGTGGTAACCCTTTTCCTTTGACCACCTGAGACACCTCTCATCATATCACTACCTACTACTGTCTCCGAGCATACATCAAGACCAAGCACTTTTAAGACATAATCTGTTGAAACACTGTGCTTTTTACCAGCAACAGCAGATGCCTGTTCAGTCAGTGAATTAAATGATTGAAATATTAAATCCAGATTGAATTATATGCACGAAAAAAAATCACACACTGAACTGTTGAATTTAAGAAGAATAACCTTCATAAAAGCATCAATCTCTGGCCATGGACGTATGTTCTGTTCCTTCTCTAAACGGACAAGATCTTTCATGTAGGCTGGAAGTTAAAGTTGCAAGGAAACAATGAGAAAAATCGACAATTTATTAAACTGCATCCCCATGAATTGTACATTAAACTGCACCACCATGATAATTTATGTCTACTAATAATTAATTATTTGACCATCTTAGTCCAGTCTGTAAATATTTAGATTAAGTTGTCACTTTCAGCATTGCCTGCATCTTTTATGCTTCTTTTTTTTTTTTTACGAAAATTATAGTTTCACCATTGGGGTGAGGAGCTTAATGAAGTAATGCTGCAAGATCATATTGAGAACCACGGGTCCCTCCACGAAGCACTGACCTAAAGAACAAAGGCAAAAGGCACATGTGGACCTATGCGATACAACCTTACAGCAAAATCCTTTTTTTTTTTTTTGAAAAACTTTATGTGTTTGACATGTTCTTTGACTTTCAAAGTAGACACTATTTTAGAATTTATCATGAAATAGACATATTACCTGCATTTATAGAGATTGATGTTATCTTCTCTTCTACAATTTTCTAATATATACTAAAGGGGCATTAATATTTAGAAGACATCAACAAGTCATTGTGTTATATCATGCTTATATATTTAGGCCTGATACCTATCCAAATGAAGTAAACACAAGGAATAGTTCCAGTTAACAATCCCAAAATTGAGGATACATTAAAAGGTTGGTTAAAACTAACGCATAATAGAAGTTTTAGATATTTGATAATTCCCCTTGAGAACAAAAATGAAATAAAGCAAAGCTAATAGAAAACCCTAACCTTCATCAATAATAACTATAACATCTAAGCTATATTCCGTGATATCAACAATATATATGTATAAAAAACTCGCATGGCCAAACAATTATTCCTTTCTTTTCTATATCTGAACTTGGACTCCATAATGGTCCTCCTTTCCTCCTAGCTATCACCTTAGTGACTAAACAGTATTCTAACACCTAATTATATTATAGAGAAAATTAAGAGAGAAAAATACAGTGATAAAATCCTACTCTATACACAATCCAATTGAGACGTCATATTAGACCATTATGCCTATTCTAACAAGAATATGAATAAGAATCATTAGAGTGATTATTAAAACTAAATAAGCACCAAGAACAATTACACATTAAAAGAACAACTCGTGTTTTAATTGTGAATCAAATCAATTCCTTAAAGAGGCAACTAACCTGCAAAGCCTTCACTCGCACCTTGGCAACTAGCAGCAAAATCTAAGGTTTCCCGCACAGTAAGCTCTGCAATATGTCTGTCTATTTGGCTGATGTACGCAGAAGTCCTTCTAACGTAAAACTCATCTAGCTTCTGGCCATTGTATGTAATTTTTCCAGTTTTCTGAAAATAAATTAAGAATTAGGTTTACACTAATTTGGTGGATAGAGAGAGAGAGAGAGAGGTTCTCCAGAGGATATTTTTTGCCAAATGGAAACTACTCCTTTTTCTTTTGATAGTCATTGGGAAGCAAAATATTTGCAGAGACTACAAGAAAGTGCTAAAGTAAAGATAATAGGTTTAGTGCAAGCATGAGTTAATCGTTCTTTCCCCTCTAGTGCCAATCCATTTGTTCATTAGTCAAAACCTTAAAAGTTATTCATTGCATTTGGTTATAGAAGATTAACCTGTAGAATTATGCAATCAGTTAGATGTTGAAATCCACAGTTCCCCTCTTTCTGCTATTTATAATGACTACCAATTGATAAGGCCAGTGTAATTACAGGGAAAAAAATGAAAAAAAAGAAGAAGAACAAACTGAAGAATGCACCATTATCATCAATTTAAGCGTCTAATTCATCTCATCTAACCAGTGCCTAATACTGAAGTTGGGCTCATTGCCAATTCTTTATCTTCCTCTCATATGTCATCCCTCTTTAATCATGCACAATCTTGGGAGTAGCAGCGCTGCTAAGAGTGATTTTGCTAAAAAATCAAGTGAAATGAGGAAAAAAAAGAGAGAGAGAGAGAGAGAGAGAAACTATGGCTATTTCATGTCTCGCATGCATAAAGGGATAATTAAGAAAGCTACAATTATTAACTCATCACAAGTTGGTGAGCCGCTACAAAATCAGGTCAATATAGCAACTTTGTAATAGTCACTAATCAGTCAAACTAAATAAGGGGATGCCCGTGATGTGCTCCTGGACATAATTGCACAGAGCAGTACTAACCTTTATTTCCTTGTCAAGTTTCCCCGCAAGAGCTAAAAGCAATGTTGATTTGCCAGAACCTGGTGGTCCTAAGAGCAAAGTCATCCTACAAACAAAAGCCCAAAACACAAATAATAACCATAGACTGCTAATTTCATATGGCTTAGTTAACACGTGAAACTAATAAATTATCCTCCGAAATATGCATGCTTTCGATGGCTAAATATGGCTAATTTACAACCACAACGAAATTCATATAAGATCATCAGCTGCAGAAATTTTCCAAATTAAATCATCAATACTTCTTTTATCCTTCTTGTGAAAGGTAAGCTAATTATAAAAGCATTGCAGTGATAATTCAGACCACTGTTTGATTTGTTGCTTAAGCCTAATTGTTTTTTCAAAAAAAAATATTGATATTTTAAAGCACTAAGAAAAAAAGGTAGCAGCTGGTTAGTTATTAAAAAACAATTTAAAATTTACATTAAAAAAAATTAAAGAAGAAAATAACAAGAAAGAGATATTAATAATTTTCCATATTGTCTATTACTTTCTTTTTTTAACATTGGAAAAGGGAGATTCATTATCCACATTATATATACACCTACAATTGGACTAATATATCTTGGTGTGCTCTTCTTTTTATCTATTACTTTTCTCATGTAAAGATAAAGAAAATGCCATAAATAAAATTTACCAATTCTTAATTCTTATTGTTAATATTTTTAGAAAATGGAAAACAAAAATCAATTTTACAAATTTCATAATAATATTATTGATGTGATTCATGTCATAGTATAGGATAGTATGCATTTTCACATAACTTATTTCACATGACAATGAAAAAAAAAACAATAATGATTACCTTCCTGGTTTTATAACGCCACTAACATTGTTCAAAATGGTTAAAGAATGTTTCTTAGGCCGAAATAGTCCCAAACAAGTTAGTACATCCTGCATTGAATCCAATTATCATTTAATTAATTCGAATACAAATCATAGATAATTGGATCAAATCATATAAAAAAGAAATGAGAAAATGATACTTAACCTCAACAGTGTCGCGTACAACATTAAACAACGTAGGCAAAGCTCTTGAGCCAGTTTGCACATTGGCCACGAGATTCAGCTTCTCAAACCTTACTTCGATATTTGGCACCTCCAATCCAACTCTTTAATGATCACAAACAGAAAAATCAGATAAAATTTAATTAATAAACAGATCTATATGAAAAAAAAAATTATTTGATAACTAATAATAATAATAATAATAATCATTGAATCCCGTAATCTGTTTTTTTTTTCACTCAAAATAAACATTGTCATAAATAGAAAGTTAATACAAAAGGTATACTAAAAATGGAAGCAGTGAGTCTGATATTGAAATTACCTATCGAGACGCTGTTTGATTCCAGAAAGGAGTTTTTGATTGTCTTGGGCATTGGTGGCCAATGCTTTCTTAACCACAAGCTCTCGATTGGCGCGATCGAGCTTTGTAACATCGATCGTTTCCGTGCAACTGGATTCACCTTCATGACTGTAATCGGAGGCAGAACGTCTCAGTATAGCAAAATTCCCTCTCTTAACCGACGGTAACCTCGAAATAGCCTCCCATTGTAACTCAGCCTCGTCTTCTAGCACAGAATCTGCATTGGATGGCCGAGCAAATGACTCTCTCGCTGGATCAATCTGAACCTCCAAATACTCAGTCCCGTTCAACGCTGCTGCCATGGCTCTCTGCGTTTTTTCAGGAGATCGAGAGTGTCGTTTTGAGTCCAAATTCTATATGGTTTCTCTATAACTAGAACTTCTTATAAGCGAGCATTGTTGCGAGGGAGAGTGACGAAACTTGCTGTCCCGGCAATTTTGAAGGGGATTGAAATACCTAGATTGCCCTTGTTTATCTCCCACAGTTGTATAAAGAAATGGTAAAAACTATTTGATTGGTTACCTGTTCTTTCGGTATCAGAGAAATTGGTGCTGATTACTTGACAAGTGTCAGAAATTCTGTCAGGCTAATTAATGAGGACTAATCATATTTACGTAAAGTTTTTCCTTATTGGTCAAACATTTAATAAGTAAATTGGCTTCAAATTTCAAAAAATTAATAATTTTTATTATATATCCATAAAAAGAGTTATAATTAATTAAATATTAAAATGTATTTTAAAAATTATAAATACATTTCATTTTACTTTTTTGTAAATTTTCTTTATATATTTATATAATTAGAGAAATATAATTTTAATTTTTATAGTAACATATTTAATAAAATTATAAATTATTTAATAAATGTAAAAAAATAACTAAAATAAATTTAAAATTATAGTTTATAAGCATGCCATTGACCTAACAATATAAAGAAAATGGCAATATATATTTATATAAACTATTAAAATATAACAAAAGGAAATATATCTTATAGAAATTGAAGATGATTAAAGAAATATATCTTAATTAATTTTTAAATATAAATATTGCCGTAATCCTAATCATTTCTCTTTTTATTAAAGGAAATATATCTTATAGAAACATTGCCGTAATCCTAAACATTTCTCTTTTTATTAAAGGAAATATATCTTATAGAAATTGAAGATGATTAAAGAAATACATTTTAATTAATTTTTAAATATAAACATTGCTGTAATCCTAAACATTTCTCTTTTTATTTTGCTTTTTTTCGTAAAACATTAATAATTTTAATTTTTTTATACTTTTCATTTGAGTAACATATTTTTTTTTTGTTTTATGAGAGAATTAATAAATAAAATATATATAAAATTATAAATTTTAAAATAAAAAATAAAATTAATTCTATAAATATGAAAAATTAAATTCATTCTTTCTTTTAAATAAAAATTTTATTTTTTATATTAACTTTTTATTATAGAGAAATTAGAGCATAAAAATAGTTCACATTACTATGAAATATTAAAGCAAGATAGCTAGACGTGTTGGCGTTGAGATTAATAATTATTTTTTAATACATTATTTTTAAAAAATGAAAGCCCTCTCTCATCTTTTATGTTTTTTCCAGGTACATCTCACTTTTAGATAAAATATATATTTTAATTTAGCATAATTTATGAAAATATAAAATATATGGAGAAAAGTTATTTTTCTAAAAATGATATTTTTAAAAATAATTAACTATATGTTTGTATTTGGTAAAATATAATCTAAAAACTGCTTATAAACTCATAAATATATTTTTGTCTATTAATTTTTTAAAATTAGCTACGCGTTTAATCTAAAATTCAACTATTTTGAAAAGTTTCAATTTCTAACTTATTCAAATAGTTAAATTTTAGTTATTCAGATAATTGTTTTTATTAATTTTAATATTTATCAAACACTATAAACTGAGTCAAAATTAAATTCTCACTCAAAAAAATTATTTTTTCATTTTCGTAAGTTGTGCCAAACGGACACATATATATTGTTACCTTGGAATGAAATTCTGGACATGAGAGAATAATTGATTGAGTTTCAATTTGAATCGAATTGAAATTTTTAAAAATTAAATTGAATTTTAAATTAAATCGTATTAAATCGAATTAAAATTTTTATAAAATTGATTGAATCAAATTAAAATCGACATATTTTAGTTCGATTATTTAATTATTCAATTTTTTCAACAATATATATATATTTTAATTAATTCGATTATTTTGAATATTTTTTAAAGAAAATCAAACCGAATTAAATATATCAAAATTTTCAAAATTAAAATAAACTGAAACTAAAATTTAAATATAACCAAAATGAACTTACTAAATTAAATTCAGTTCATTTGGATTTTTATTCCTTTTTTTCTCACTGAGGTGGATTTCTAGAGTTATTTGGTATTTAGAATTAAAAAATGCTTTTATTTTTAAAATTGAAACCTCTCTCATCCTTCTTTTATTTTTTTTGGATAATTATTATGAAATTATTATATTTTATTCTATTATATTAAAAAAAATTGATATTTTCAAAATTATAATAAAATATTCATATATTTTAGTTTCATTAAAATTTAAGATTTTTCTGTTAAAAATTCGTTAAATTAATATAAAAAATTCATAATTTTCATTTTAATTTTATTTAAATATCATCACTCTCAATCATATCAAAATTTTTATTTTCACCACCACCACCACTAAGGGTGGCATCGGTTCAGTTTTATTTTCACCACCACCACTAAGGGTGACATCGGTTCAGTTTGATTAATTTGAAGGGTTGTTATAAAATCAAATCAATATTTTCGGTTTGAAACATTTTCAAATCAAATCAAATCATCATTATAATCAAATCATCGATTTGATTTTTATTTAGCTCGATTTATATACATTCAGTTTATCGATTTCAAACTAATTTTTTTTTATTTTATAAATCATCATTATTTTATTATAAATTTAAAAAAAAAAATCGATATAGTATCTGTAATAAAAAAAAATTAAAAATTGTATTACAACCTAAAATTTAACAAGTAAAATGGCTTCTAGAACATTGCCTCCTTAGAATTTCAATAAATTAATGATCTTTATTACTCTTTTATTTTTTTTACACATATATTAAAATATTTAACTAAATTATTATATTTTAATTAAATATTATAAGAATAAAATAAAAAAATAGATAAATATTATTTTAAAAATTTAAAATGATAATTAAAAAAATATAAATGAATTAATTTCTAAAACGATAGATGAAAAAAAAATGAAGGGAGTATATAATAATTTTACACAAGTCAATAAAAAAATTATAATTAATTAATTATAAAAATAACACAATGTATTTTAAAAATTATAAATACATTTCATTTTACTTTTTGTAAATTTTCTTTATATATTTATATAATTAGAGAAATATAATTTTAATTTTTATAGTAACATATTTAATAAAATTATAAATTATTTAATAAATGTAAAAAAAATAACTAAAATAAATTTAAAATTATAGTTTATAAGCATGCCATTGACCTAACAATATAAAGAAAATGGCAATATTTATTTATATAAACTACTAAAATACAACAAAAGGAAATATATCTTATAGAAATTGTAATGAAATAAAAAAAAAAAAAAGGTGTAAAAAGTGAAATAAAATATTTTTAAGAAATAATAAATGGATAATATTGTCATTTTATCATGATAAAATCAATTTAAAATTTTTAAAATGTGTTTAATCCCATAACAAAATCAACTGCCTATTCACCTTTTTTTTTTTTTTTTTAAATGAACATTTTCGATAGTACTATTTATTTCAAAAACATGAAATTTTTAATATAATTTGGAAAATAATTTTTTTTTAATATAATATAACAAAATACATAAATCTAATTATTTTTTTTTCTTAAATTCAAAATTCTTTAACGAAACAGTGTTGTTAGAATTTGAACATTTTGATATCTTGTATTATAAGGCACTCAACATAATTCAATTGCAAGGTTATAAATTTAAATTTTTAAACTAGATTTAATCAATAAAAATAATTTTTTTTCTAAATTAATATAAAAATTCATAAAAAAAAGAGATAGAAGATCATTCAAAGCTAAACAGAAGCTTACCTCTCTAATTTTTTCTATTAATTTTCTCAACATTTTAATTTCTCAATTTTGCTTCTCCTTTCTACGACCAATTAAAGCCACATCCAATAAGATATCCATTCTACCCTCTATTGTTATTATTATTTTGGTAAATTTGATGAAACTCAAACTTAAGACCTAAATAAATCCAATAACATAACTAAAAACTTATTGATTTAATAAAATTATTAAGATTTTCGTTATACCTTAATTTCATTATTATTATTTCTATAATAATTAAGACTCCATTTTTTTCACAAAGATTATTTTTTTATAAAACATTTTTTTTACAGTATAAACTCTATAAATTAATATCGTTGGGTACTCATAAATTTGATTAATTAAAAGATATATTAATTAATTGATAAATTAATAAGTTATCAATTTATTTACAATTCAATAAATATTTATTTAATAAACTAAAAAATTATTGTATTTTATAAATTTTGTAATCAATTTAATATAAATTAAATGGATTAAAAAATATGTGATCAATTAAACATAAATTAATTGAAATAAAACTAAAAAATATGATCAATTGAATATGAACTAAATAAATTGAATAAAAAAAAATATAATAATTTAAATTTGAATTAAATAAATTTTAAAAATATGTAAATATAATTACTTAGATTTAAAATAATTTTTATAAGTCATATTTTAATAAAATATCATAATCTATTACATGTATAATGGTAGTAAATTATTAACTTATAATATAAATGGATCATATAGTTATATAAGAATTTTTAGAAAAATATTAACTCATTAATTTATGAAATTATTAATTTAATCTATTAGTTCAAATTGATATCGTAGAAAATTATTTTATAATAAAGATAATTAATTTATCGAATATTAATTTATAGAGATTATAATGTATATTTTTTTTATGTTTGGAATGCTTCAAAAATTAGTCAATGAAAAATATTTTATTAGTCAATTGAAAACTAAATCATTTTTAAGGAAAATGACTTCTTGTTTTTAAAATAGAAAATAATTTTTCAGATTTTGACAAACTCATTATAATGAAAGAAACTTATATAAATATAAATTTATTAATCGATCATCTATACTCACTATTGGCGAACACCGATGACCACTGTCGGGCTATCAGTAACCACCATCGATTGCTGATGACCACCAAATTTACCATTTTTCAAAAGAAGCTCTGGATGAACTAGATTGCAATGAAGGCAAACAACTTGCTACCATTATTATGGATCAAAATTGTATCCCTAGTTCCATCCTGAATATGACATACACACAATTTTTACAATAATCAAAACTGAGGAGACTATATATTTAGATGTCACACATAAAACATGAACACCAAGGAAAGCATCACACTTTTCTTTATGAAAATGAGGTGCTAATCTACCAATATGGTGACTCAGATTATTAAGATTCTTATACTACATGTAAATATTAGCTATCAATATTAGTGTAATTACAGTGTAAATAGCTTTTTATACTTAGACCAAGATTATAGCTATTAACAGTTTATTCCTTGATGTCAATAGCTGATTTTCAGATATGTAAATCTAAATAGATTTTATATAATAAAAGATACTCTCAAAGTGAGAGGTAGTTAGCACAATTGACATGGTATCAAAGTTATAACTCTGAATATGTATTTTTCTTCATCTTCTCTGAGTTCTTCGATCTTTTTTATTTTATTTGGTTATTAGTCCTAGGTATCTAGGGCTCGTGGGTCTTGGATTCTTAAGTCAATATTTTGTGCTCTTAGTCTTCTTGGATTTTTTTTTCTTAGGTTATTAAAAAAGACGACTTCAATCAATTTTGATTTCTTCATGTTCGATTCACTGGAAATAATTATTCTGCCTGGGAATTTCAATTTCATTTATTTGTAATGGGAAAAGAGTTGTGGGGTCATGTGGATGGCAGTGATCTAGCTCCTACTGATTCTACAAAGTTGCATCAATGAAAGATCAAAGATGCTCGAGTGATTACCTGGATTTTCTGGTTTGTTGATCCTCTTATTGTTCTTAATCTAAGGCCATATAAGGCTGTACAAACCATGTGAAACTATTTAAAGAAAGTTTACAATCAATGCTACAATGCAAGACGGTTTCAATTGGAGTTTGATATTGCTAATTATTCTTAAGGAAATCTCTCTATCCAATATTATTTTTCTGGTTTTCAGAATCTATTAGTAGAATTTACAGACATTGTTTATACGAAGGTACCTGCTGAATCTCTTTCGATTGTTCAAGA
This sequence comes from Aleurites moluccanus, assembly GCA_948193065.1. Classification (NCBI taxonomy): domain Eukaryota; kingdom Viridiplantae; phylum Streptophyta; class Magnoliopsida; order Malpighiales; family Euphorbiaceae; genus Aleurites; species Aleurites moluccanus. Next base: position 39,527 of record CANXYC011494553.1, read on the forward strand.
AGTTCATAAGCAAAGTAAGCGTGATCAATTTTTGATGAAATTAAGATATGATTTTGATAATATTCACTCAAGTTTGATGAGCCATCATCGTTCGCCTTCCTTAGATGATTGTTTTAGGGAAGTACTTCACGAAGAGCAGCAACTTCTCACCCAAACTACTTTCAAGCAAGAGAAAACTACCACTATTGCTTTTGCAGCTTAATGACAAGGAAAAGGTAGAGATATTGGAAAGATGTAATGCTATAGTTGCAAAGAATATGGACATATAGCTATGAATTGTAGAAAGAAATTCTGCAATTATTGTAAACAAATAGGACACGTCATTAAAGAGTGTTTTGTATGTCTACAAAAACATAAAATCAATGCCTTTCAAGTTGAGATTACTAGTGTCTATTCAGATGATCCATCTTCAACAAGAAATAATAGCCAACTTGTTGTTCCAGCAGTGTCTATAAGCCTTTATACATCAGGTGGACAAGTTCGTACTCTTGAAATGGTGCAACAAATGATAATTTTAGCTTTTTCAGCCTTAAAGCTACAAGGTAATAAATTTGCATCATTCCAATTTTAGTTTACTGATTTTGGAGCCTCAAATCATATGACCAAATAATCTAATATGCTTAAAAATATTTGTAAATATCATGGTGCATCACAAATTCAGATTGATAATGGAGATACTTTACCTATTACAAAGATTAGGGATATCATTCCATATTTCAATAATGTTTTTGTACCACCACATCTCTCTACTAGTCTTATTTCAGTTGGTCAATTGGTAGATGATATATGTGATGTGCATTTTTCTCGTGATGGTTGTCTTGTGTAGGATCAGGTGTCGGGAAAGATAATCCTGAAGGGGCCTAAAGTTGGGAGATTGTTTCCAATGAACTTTTCTATTCCTAATTGTCTATCATTTGCTTGTACCACTCTTCAAAATAAAAGTGAAGTATGGCATAAACGTTTAGGTCATCCAAATTTTGTTATTTTGTCTTAGGAAATAAAGCTCAAATTTCTTCTCATAGCATTGTCTTTGATTGTTCTACATGTAAATTAGGTAAGAGTAAAACTCTTCCATTTTCTTTTATGGGTAGTCATGCTACAAGGTGCTTTGATATTATTCATAGTGATGTTTGAGGTATTACCCCTATTATTTCTCACGCTCATTATAAGTACTTTACGACGTTTATTGATGATTATAGTAGGTTTACTTGGGTATATTTTCTTCATTCCAAATATGAAGTCTTTTATGTTTTCAAGATCTTTTTAGCCTATATTGAGAATTAGTTTTCTACTTGTATTAAGATATTGAGATATGATTCTGGTAGGGAATATATGTCTAAAGAATTTCATTATTTTTTGCTTTAAAAAGGCATTATCTCACAACAGTCATGCCTATATACACATCAGCAAAATGGGGTTGTTGAGCGTAAGAATCGTCATCTTTTCGATGTTACTCGAATTTTATTGATTGAGTATTCAATACCATCTAAATTATGGGTAGAAGCTTTTATCTACAACAGTTTATTTAATCAATCGATTGCCTTCTCAAGTGTTAAATTTAGACTCCCCATATTATCGTGTATACCGTAAATCACCTAGCTATAATGATTTACATACTTTTGGTTGTGTTTATTTCGTACATTTGCCTTCTCATGAACGACACAAACTTTCTGCTTAGTCTGCTAAATGCACGTTAATGGGCTATAGTGTTTCTCAAAAAGGTTTTGTTTACTTCTTCTTGATACTGACTCGCCATCTAAGACTGCTTCTGAGATTATACCCGAGCCTGCTCTTCAACGATCTACCAGAGTATCTCATCCTCTTGATTGTTATGGTTTTTCTGCTATCTTGTCCAATATTTTTATTCCATCATACTACTCATAGGCATTCAAACATGAGTGTTTGAAGAAAGCAATATAAGAAAAACTTCAGGCTCTTCAAGAGAATCACACATGGGACATAGTTCTTTATCCTCCAGCTATAAACCTAGAGGGTGTAAATGGGTTTACTTAGTTAAGCTTCACTCTGATGGAACTTTAGATAGATATAAAGCACGGTTGGTTTCTCTTTGTAATAGGCAAAAGTATGGGGATGACTACGAGGAGACTTTTGCTTTTATGACAAAAATGACTACAATGAATACTATTATTGCCATTGTGGCTTCCTAAGGTTGGCCACTTCATCAAATCGATGTCATAAATGCTTTTTTCCATGGTGATATCAAAGAAGATATTTATATGGCACCTCCACCTGGTTTATTCTCCTTACTTACATTAGATGTGTGTAAGTTGAAGAAATCTTTGTATAGTTTGAAACAGTCTCCCTGAGCATGGTTTAAAAAGTTTCAGTCTACCTTGCTTCGTTTCTCTTTTATGCAAAGAAAATATGACTCCTCTTTGTTTCTTCGTAAGACATCTATTGGCTTTGTTTTACTTATTGTTTATGTATATGACATTATTATCACAGGAAAATATTCTTTGTCAATCAACAACCTTTAACAACATATTTGAGATTCTTTTTATATGAAAGACCTCGGCTCTCTTACTTACTTCTTAGGATTGGAGATTTATTCTAATTCTTCTAGCGTGTTCTTACATCAACACAAATATACTCAAGATTTAACTGCTTTGGCTGGTCTTCAAGATTCTTCTCAAGTGGATACTCCTCTAGAGGTGACTGTCAAGTATCATTATGAGGAGGGAGACCTTCTTTCTGATCCTACTCAACTCAGGCAATTAACTGGCAGCTTGAATTAACTTACTATAACACGGCCTAATATTTCTTTTATTGTTCAGCAATTCAGTCAGTTTATGTGAACCCCACGTCATCAACATTTAGTGGTTGTTCGTCGCATTATTGGATATCTTTTAGGCTCTTCTAGCCATGGTTTATTCTTTTCTGTTGGTTATCCTATTCATCCTGTTGCCTTTAGTAATGTTGATTGAGCAGGCTTCCCTAACATTTGTCATTCTATGACAGGGTGGTGTATGTTTCTTGGTGATTCATTAATATCTTCGAATAGTAAGAAATAGGATTGTGTCTCCAAATCCTCGACTGAGTCAAAATATCGAGCCATGTCTGCTGCTTGCTCAGAGATAGTTTGGCATCGTGGCTTACTTGTAGAAATTGGATTTCCCCAGTCTAATCTTACTCCTCTCCATGCCGACAACACAAATTCCATTCAAATTTCTATCAATCCAGTCTTTCATTAGAGTACCAAGCATATCGAATTAGATTGTCATTCTATTCGAAAGGTCGTGGATAAAGAGGTCATTTCTCTTCCACATGTTTCCACTGACCTTCAAATAGCTGATGTGTTTACCAAATCTATAACTTGACAACATCATCAATTTCTAGTTGGCAAATTGATGCTTCTTGATCAACCAGCATCAATTTGGGGGGGTGGGGGGGGGGGGGGGAGAGATATCAATATGATGACTCAGCTTATTAAGATTCTTAGATTACATATAAACATTAGCTGTCAATATTAGTGTAGTTATAATGTAAATAGTTTTCTATACTTAGACCAAGATTACAGCTATTAGCAGCTTATTCTTAACTGTCAATAGTTGATTTTCAGGATACACTCTCAAAATGAGAGGCAGTTAGCACAATTAACATAATCCTCATTCCCATTTTTCTATTTATCATCTTCCTTTGTTCCGTCCACTTTCTTCTTCCTATATTAGTTATTAAATGTTAAATAAGCATGGAATGAAATTGCATCCTGCAACTACAGGCCTCGAATAAGTTTCATC
>CANXYC011494769.1:0-16446 GCA_948193065.1 Aleurites moluccanus
ATAAATCTCTCTCCAAAACTAAATTGTGTCCGAGATTTTTATCTATATATCTATATATATATATATATATATATATATATATATATATATATATATATATATACATATTAAATGATTATTTTAAAAAAAATAAATATAAAAAATAAAAACAGATATATCTATTACAACTTGCATGTTTCATTACCTGCCTCGAAGAGGGATTGAGCGGATAAAAAATTATATATATATGTTGACAGGATGAAATGGATATAATGAGATTAAATTCGAATTTATCATGTTGTCATTCTTATCTTTTGATCTAATTTGTAGAAAAATTATTAGAAAAATAAAAAAATTAATTATTATTTACAGTCAAATATAATTTAGTTTTTATTTGTATTATTAATTTATTTTGATATTAAATTTAAGAGATTATATTAATATAAATTTCATAATTTTGTATTATTTTATCAATCATTTACGGGGTTTAATTAATTACTTGGTGATATAGAAATAAAAGATGTGAATAAGCTAGGTAGCTACTAAAATTAAATAAATATATTTAATTTTGGGGGAGAGTTTGGCATGTGCTTAGTGACCTCTAGGACCTACAAAGAACACTATTTCAATAAATACATACAAATACAATATGAAGAGTATGTATTGGCCAGGTTGGTGGAATCAGTTGAGAGGGTATCCTTTTGTCTTTAGCTTTGGGTGGTTCTTCTGTCTTTGGTGTATATATTAGTTGACAAACAATGACGCATAGACAAACCCTAATGGAAACAATGACCACTCACTACTTTGCTTTTCTTTATAATATATATATATTACATTTTTATTTTTCATTAAATGGATAGCTTCACATGGATTTGCTTTGTAAGTTAGCTCAAAGAGTTGAATCTTCATTTGATTATGGTATGTATATATGATGGTGGTCGTGAATAAAGCAGTGCAGAGATTAGGGTTTTTTTTTTTTAAAATAATAATTATTATTTTCATTAATATTTTAGTTTCAAATTTTTATTTTTTCTCTATATAATTTGGTCCCACTTTGTATTGTTATTCATTTGTTCTCCTTTGTAGATAGGGTTTGGAGATGCCTTTTGTTTGTCCCACAGTTATCATTTTCTGTGTCCAGAGTGTGTGTGTGCAAATTTATTATCTCTTAAAAAGCAGGTTTTGTGATCATAATTAATCAGCATTGTTTTTTTTTTCCTTTTCAAAGTTATTTTATTTATTCAAATAAGTACTTCAATTTTTTTTGCTCTTATTAATATTTAATTATGTTTACCTATCAAATTTTTTTTAATTCATTTTTTCACTCTTTTTTAATGTAATTGAGGATTTAAAAATTATAAAAAAATAAACAACAGATTTATGGGACTATAAGGTCCTACATTATTTTTTCGCTCCTTTAAATAGTATAAAGAGTGAGAGTTTCATATTAAAATTTTCCATCTATTAATAAGAATTTTCGCGGATTCAAATGAGAAATATTATAAAAATGATTATCTCTATTACCTAATTTATAATATTATTTTTTCTCATTTAATCTTTATAAATATAAAAAATATTTTATTATTTATATTTTGTGGGTGAATCATGTGGGTAAAGATACATACATTCTTATTAATAGTAGAAATAGCCACATAGTCTCAAGTAAGATAGGCTCATTTAAGAGGCACTCACCTATAAAATTTAGATCAAGTTATTGGTCTCACTCTCTCCCTAGCCCAAGATTTGCTTAGTATTACGTTAACTCATCCTCAAGATTTGCTTTCAGCTTCATCTCAAAAACTGTCCTCTTAAGGCTTGGACACTTTGCAGTTCGACTACTCTAAAACCAAACCAAAAAAGCACTTATCATCCAAGCTTTCTAACTTAACTCATCTAAAAAATTTTGAATAGGGTATTATGGCAACTGTCACTTATCAATACATAGAACGAATACGTCAGGAGGTCATCATACCTAGCATGGTGCCCTTCTGCAACGCTGGCTAGACGCATATATGAGACCAGGTAAGTTAGCATAGGGGAGGCTACCTATCACATACAAGTTAGACCATTACTTTTCTTCTTTGAATATAGTCATCTTCCTAACTACTCTTATCCAAAGGAAATATTAAAGGATTATAAAAGACTAGATATGGTCATCTTTCTAACTACTCTTATCCAAAGGCGATACCAAAGGATTACAAAAGACTGAGACTAGCCACCATTGAGAGATAGCTCATTTTACATCTTGTCACCCTTTCTGCTTACTAAAAATACTTTAGGTACTAAAAGAAGACAATCTTCTTCTTCGAAGTTTCCAATTTTCACAGCTACTAACTTAAATATTAGAGGACTTTTAATGCAGTGTGTACATCTTGCAGGCCAAGATTTACCTGAAGAAGAAGAGTCCAATTCATACATCCTGATCTCATACTAATCAATTGGCGCTGTTTGTAGGAAACACTTCTTAAACTCTGTTTGGAATCTCTTAATTATCTTCTTACCTTTGAGGATTGCAACTCTTGCACTCTTTTCTTTGCTTCCATCCTTTTCTTGTTTCTTTGAAGTACAAGAAAATATACTCCTTAGCTAGCAAGTCAAGCCCATTCTCCATATATTCCACAAAATAACTCATAACCTTCATCAAATGCAAGTTGGAGAAAACACCTAACCTTGAAAATAACCTAGTTATACCTCAAAATGCCTAAAGCTCCCAAAATGTTATCCCACTCTCTACTTCAGGTTTTGACCTGAATGCTTTCTTAATACTGTGGCAACACAAATTAATCATGCTATACAAGCTTTGGCCACTGCCTCTTATCACCAAACTCCCCATCACTAAAATGTAAGTAGAGTGCCAGAAACTACTTTACATGATGGTATGAGAAGGCATCTAGTCTTCAAAGAAAAAGGACAAGAAGCTAAAGAGATGGTTGAGCATAAAGCTATAAAAAGAAGTGTGGATGTCAGGGTAAGATATGAAGTAGTACGAGAAGGAAGGAAAGGTTACAATCAATGAGGTGTAAGGAGAGAGAGAACACTTTCTCGACAAGTTGAGCGATTGTATAAAAGAGAAGATAATGTATATTCAGATACAGAATGGCATATACTGAGAGATAAAGATGTTATCATCATAGGGCTAAAAGGAACGAGGACAAAAGGACAATAGAAGAGGAAGTCAAAGGGCAAAACAAGATCTAGAACAAAACTGTCTTGAAAGACAATCTAAGGGAAGGGAAAGGAGAGAAGATTTGACAACTCAATCTTAAGTATCTCCTACTTGACAAACCCAAAGAGAGCAAGAGGCCACCAGCCAATAGAATTCTTTAGAAATAAAAGCAGTGATTAGAAGGTTTCTAGACGAATTAAATGGAGAGAAAACCAAGAAAAGGATGGACAAGAGTTTGGTACCACTCTTAAATCCCTATTCATCAAACAAATTTGAGAATATAAAATGCCAGACAAGTTCAAACAATTAGTATTGAAAAAGTTATAATGGTGAGACAAATCCCATTGTCTATATTTTGGACTACGAACATGCTATTGGACTCCAAACAACGAGTGATAAAGTATTATGCAAGGCTTTTAGAGGTTAACTGAAGGGAGCAACAATGAGATGGTTTGATATTTTATCCGAAGGGAGTATTAGTTCCTTCAAGCAATTGGCTAAGACATTCATGCATAGATTCACTTCAAGCATACTGATGAAGAGAATAATATAGTCTATTAAAATTGTGATTTAGAGAGAAGGCATATTATTGTCGATTTAATAGGGAGGTTTTAAAGATCATTGAGCTCGACCAAGCAAGGGCAGTCAAAGCTTTTCAAAATGGTACTACTCATCATGATTATTTTAAAGCCTTATGCATAAATATGCTTCATATTCTAAATGAAGTGATTACCATTACCAAAAGGTATATTAGGCAAAATGACACATATGCCTTTAGCTAGTTCTCCAAAAAGAGAAGAAGCAAATAATTTAGTGACTTAGACCGAAAGATGAGAAAGAAATGAGAAAGTAAAAGAAAGAAGAAGAAGGAAAAGAAAGAGGAGAGGTTTATGAGTAGACAACCAAACTCCATAAAATACACACCTCTTAATGCAAGTCATACAGAGGTCTTCACAGCCTTCAAAGACCATAACATTTTTTTACTCCCTAAGCCATTACCAAGCCATTCTAATAAGATAGATAAAGAGAAATTCTGTCTATTTCACAATGATCAAGACTATAATACCAACGATTGCAGGCAATTGATAGAAGAGATTGAATGACATATTAATAAGGGATATCTAGACAAGTCTGTGAAGCCTAAAAGGGTAGAAGAAGAGGCAAGAGCCAAATCGAGTCTTGAAAAGAGCAAATAAGTTGTGAATTATGGTTTAGATGGGTGATTGATTGCCTTACAAGGTGGCCAATGGGGAGCTCAGTAAGCATGAATAAGGTGAAGGAATTGGCTTTAACGAAGGAGCAAACTTAGTTCACCTATTATAATAGGATTAATAGATGGGCAACTCAAGGCATAACAGTTATTTAACCACTCCTCATGCAGGTCCCTTAATCATAAAAGCTATAGTGGCAAACTTCTTAGCAAAAAGAATTTTGGTTGATGATGGGAGTTCTGTCAATCTAATCACTATTGAGGCATACTCCAAGATAGGTTTAAAAGAAGAAGAGTAAAAGAGTTGAGTAACCCAGTTTGTACTTTGGATGGGTCACAAGTATCTATTGTTGGAGTATTAAAATTGCATGTTATTATTGGCATCTCACCTCATAGTGTCATAGTAATTACGACTTTTGTCGTGAGTCAAGTATAACTAGCTTAAATTATCATGTTGGTGAGACCACTTCTCTATGACTTAGATGCCTCAACCAATATTAGGCATCTGAAGATGACAATCCTAAAGTCGAATGAGGACAATTTCATATATATATGACATAAGAGCAAGAAGGGGATAGTCTTGGACGAATAGAAAAGAGACAAAAAGGATTCGACTTCGTTGGAGTCAGAAGAGGTGACAGTAATTGAAACATCAAATCAAATGCCTAAAATGAGATTTGATCTTGTTAAAAGGTTAGAAAAAGTTCATGTGGATGTTGAAGAGTCAAGAAAACACTTGATGATGAATGCATATTTATACGATGAAGATTGGTAAAAGGCTTAACAATTTCTAAAAGTAACTTATTCAAGTTTGCATGGGCCTCATCAAACATGAAAGGGGTGAATCTAGATGTCATCACCGACAAACTTCATGTCAGTCCCCTGTTCAAATCTATCAAGCAGAAAAAGAGGTGTTTTGCTCTAGAAAGGTAAAACACAATTGATAAGGAGATAGATAAGTTACTTATGGCAGGTTTCATCAAAGAAGTTCAACATTTTGACTGGCTCACTAATGTGGTATTGGTGAAAAAGGCAAATGGAAGCTATAGAATGTGTGTCGATTTCATATATCTAAATAAAGCATGTCCTAATGATTCTTCCCTTTTGCCCATGATTGATAAGTTGGTTAATTTGACGGCTGGGTATGGATATATGTCATCCGTAGATGCCAAAAAAGGTAATCACTAGATCCTGATGCACTGTAAAGACGAAGAGAAGACAACTTTATCATTGAGAGAGGCATATATTGTGGCATCTCTATGCCTTTTGGTCTGAAAAATGCAGGGGCAGCCTACCAATGCCTCGTTATCAAGATCTTCAAGAAATGGCTTCATAGGAACCTCGAGAGATATGTTTATGATATGATAGTTAAAAGTAAGAGCTTCGAAGAACAAATACGATATTTAGGGGAATTATTTGGGGTGATGAGCAAGTATGCGATGAAATTGAATCCAAAAAAGTATGCCTTTTTATCAATGGTGATAGATTTTTAGCTGTATTGTTAATGAGGAAGGCATTAAGCTTAATCCTGATAAGGTTAAAGCTATTTTAGACATGATTTCGCCTCGAAATGTTAAAGAAGTGTAGAGATTTTCATGTCCAAATATGCTGAGAATTATTTTCCTTTTTCAAAAAGTTAAGAAATAAGGAAAATTTTGAATTGATGGACGAATACCAATATGCCATTGAAGAACTAAAGGCATTATTAAGCTTAGAAGAAGTCTTGAGCATATCCTTACCAGGAGAAGTAGTTATCATTTACCTGTCTGCCTCGAATTAGGCTATCAGTTCAGTGTTGATCTGAGAAGAAGGATTCATCCAAAGCCCATCTAGTACTTCAATAGAATCCTCAAAGGAGCAGAGTTAAATTACCAGCCATTGGAGAAGCTTGCTTATGCTCTCCTCATCTCTTTTAGAAAGTATAAAATGTACATATAATCACATCATGGAGTCACAGTGATAGATCAACCAATGAGTAAGGTTCTCCATAAGCCAAAGGCATCATGGAGGATGCTTTTATAGTATGTTGTACTTGATCAGTATGGGCTACAATACAAGGCTATATCAGCTATCAAAGCACAAAACTTAACAAATTTTATTTTTGAATGTTCATTTATTGATGAGTCAAATAGGATGAGCACTAAAGGCGAAGATAAGTGAATTCTTAAATCTTTGTCACTTAGTAATAATCTAACTTAGGAATTGTTTATGGATGGAGCTAGTAGTGGCAAAAGAAGTGGAGCAGGAATAATACTAAAAAGACTTAGGGATTACTACTTGAGTTTGGGTTAAGGTTTGAGTTTGCAACCACCAAAAAATTTATGGAATATGAAGCAATGATACAAGGGTTGCAACTGGTAAAATGCCTTTAAACTAGAAAGCTTGAAAGGATTTAGTGATTTTCAATTGGTTGCAGGCCAAATAAAAGGAGAGTTTGAAGACAAGGAAACATGGCAAAATATCCAGAGAAGACTAAGGTCATCGTCGAGAGGATGAGAAACCAAGGAGTGGATGTCGAGCTTATAAAATACCAAAGGGAGAAAACAATAGAGTAGGTAGTCTAGACAAAATGGCAGCCACTCATCCGACTAATTTGCCTAATAAAATCTTCATTAGGTTTATAAGGCACTCCATTATACAGGAAGGCATAGAGGTAATGAAGATAGACGAAGAACCCTATTGGATGGATCCCACTAAATTACCTTTTGATATTAAGGAGGAGAAAAAGCATCGGAGTGCTCATTTTTCCTTGCATGATGGTTCCTTGTATAAACAAGCTTACTCATTGCCTTAGTTGAAGTACTTAATGCCTAGTGAAGCATAATATATTCTCAAAGAGATACACAAGGGGTCTTATGGTATGTATATTGGTGGAAAGGTACTCGCTGCTAATGCTATTAAACCCTTGTATTATTGGCCTCAAATGAAGAAAGTTACTATAATGATGGTTTGAAAATGCGTTATATGTCAAAAATTTGGTAACAACAGACACATCCTATTAGCGAAGCAAGTACTTAAGACTAGCACCTGGCCTTTTGCAAAGTTAGGGATTGATATAAGAGGTCCCTTCCCAATAGCCTCAGGATAGAGAAAGTTCCTTCTCGTCATAGTAGAATACTTCACCAAATGAGCTAAGTCGAGCCACTAGCCATTATCATAGTTGAAAACTGATAGGATTTTTATAGAAGAACATTGTTTGCAGGTTTGATGTTCTATACCAGCTCATCAACGGCAATGAAAAGCAATTTGACAATGCCAATGTAAGGTCCTTCTACTCATAGTTAAATATAAAATAATAATTATCCTTTGTTGCACATCTCTAATCAAATAGGCAATTAAAGGTAACCAATAGAATAATCATGCATGGGATAAAATGAAGGCTAGATGGATGTGGGAAAAGATGAATAGGTGAGTTACACCTCCTTTGGGCTTACTAGACCACACCAAGGGAGCCGACTGGAGAAACTCCCTTTAGTCTAGTTTATGGGATGGAGGCAGTCATTCTTATCGACATTGGAATGCCTAGTGATAGGGTCAATTTTTGTGGAGACAATAAAAAATGACAGGGCAAGGAGACAGACTTGGACTTTCTTAAAGTAATGAGGGAAAAGGCAAACATTCGAGTAGCTGCCTATAAGCATAAAGCAGCCAGTCACTTCAAGAAGAAGGTGAAGATTAGAGTATTCACTGAAGGTAACTTGGTCATGAGATACCTTAAAGTAAAAGGAAAGCAAGAGGGAATGGGAAAGCTCACTTTGACATGGAAGGTTCATTCAAAATAGACAAGGTCATTGTTCCAGCTACTTATAAACATGAAACATTATAAGGTGCATAAATTCCTCACATTTAGAATTTTCAATACCTCAAGATGTATTATTAGTGAAAATGAATAAAAACAACAAGATGTACTTTAATTTGTTGTCAAATCTATTTGATGAACCAAAAATGAAGTTCTTTGGAGGGAGAGAATCTAATCTCATCGATGGAGTGAAAGTTAGATTTAAATGGAATCAAGCTCCCAAGGGAAGATTAACCTAGTGAAAGTATTAGGGAACTCTAAGAAGCTCTAGGAAGTAAAGTCCTAGCAAACTCTAAGGAGCTCTTGGCAGTAAAAGTCCTAACAAACTTTAACAAGATCTAAGCATAAAAAGACCTACTCCAGCGAGGTGAAAGATTGTGAGGCAACTCTTTGTAAAAGGGAGAAAAGACTTAGTCCAGCTAGGTGAAAGATTATGAGACAACTCTCTGCAAGAGGGAGAAAAGACTTAGTTCGACTAGGTAAAGGACAATAAAGCAACTATTTACAAGCGAGAGAAAAGAACTAGCTTGACTAGGAAAAAGATTGTGAAGCAATTGTTTGCAAGAGGGAGAAAATGCCTAGTTCGGTTAGGCTACTACGAGGCAATTCTTTGTAAGAGGAAGAATAGACCTAATTCTGCTATACGAAATATCACGAGGCAACTCTTTGTGAAAGGAAGAAAAGACCTAGTATGGTTAGGTAAAAGGCCATGAGGGTCCAAAGAAATTTCTCAACGAGGAAAATCTGAATTTCTCTCTAGATGAGGTAAATTTCTAAAGCTCTATTAATGAAATAAGTTATTTGAAGATTTCTAAAGAGAATTAAATTCTTAAAGATCCTCTTCATAACAAAGCATAAACTTAGTTTGAGCAAGCAAAGGACCTCATCAGACGTAGCAATCCAAGTAGCTCATAAAAAGAAGAGAAATGTGTTAGAACTTTTGTTGGAGGTAACAATAAGAAAGGTTTTTGTTGGAGGAACAAAGAGATATAAACTAAATACAACACCAATACTTAGAGAATGTTTATGAGAAAGTATTCATAAAAAGCAAGCTAAGAAATTTTGAGTAAAGTCAAGTGCTCAAGAAAAAATTAAGTGCAAAAAAAAAATCAAAATTTTGTTATAAAGAAAAGAATGATACATTATTGATGAAATATTACAAGCTGTGTACAATACAAAAAGAAAAAGACAAAATATAAAGAAACAAAGTCAAGTCACTAGATCAGGAACTGGAGGCAGAGTAGAAAAAGCAGAAGGAGGCAGTAGATCATTGCAAGCGGGTTCACTTTGAAGTACACTAAGAGGAGGAATAGTAGGAGGATGAACAACAAGATGTGTTTTAAAGGATTCATGGGTTGCAGGCTTTTGAAAGGGTAAGTGAGAACCACTAGAAGAAGGTAACCTAGAAATTGATGAAGTCTTAGGTGTTTTTTTGCTTTCCTTAACTTCAACAATAATAAATAAAGTCAGGAGGAGGAGATATAGGGTATAGTTTTCTTTTGGGCACACAAGCTAACGTACTAGGGGACTTAATTGTTGTATCATCGAGCCCTATTATACAAGTTGAGGGCAGTCCTCATGCTCTCTTCAACCACCTTACTTTTGAAGTTGGGTTGCTTAATGAAGTTAGGAATGGAAGCCTTGCAATTAGCTTCGCCCTCATTACTGTGAAACTTAGTAGCCCTAGCTCTATTCACAGCAAAAAATAAGTCATCTTCCTTTATTCACAGCTCTTTTTCTATACGCTCGAGGTCAGATTGAAGATCAGGGCTCTCCTTGAATTCTTCACTGCGGCTCAAAATTGTACTTTTAAGTTCTTTATTTCCCTTCTCACTTGATGCCTCTATTCCAGAATCACTCACTCTCTTTAGTCTTTTCATCTGAAAGTTGTTAGAAAGTATTAGCCTCAATGCTCAACTTCTCCAATGTGTCCTCCCTTCTCTTGAATTTTCCTTCATATTTTAAAGCTCTTGGCTTCTAAATGAGCATTGTCAGCTCGCAGCCTCTCTAGTTCCTCTAGTTGAGCTTGATTCTACCTTTATTCTTCTAATTGTTGCTTTAACTCCTCCAACTCAATATTTTTCCTATCTATTATAATTTGCCACTCTAGAGCATTATCACAAGCTTTAACATAATACTTATTGAAGGCCTCGATCCTAACAAGTATGGCAGTATTTGACCACATTGACTAAAAATATATAAGAAGCAGTCATATAGTTAGAAAAATTACATCCATCAATTGCAAAAAGTTGTCAACCTAAAAAATTTTCTTAGTAAAGTTCCTTGCAATGCAGTTAAACCTCCTACCTAACTCAACACTTCCTCACATAAATAAATTTGTGTTTCACTTGGCCAACAAACTCAGCCAATTTTGCACAGTGGACAAGCCTTGCTAATTTTCCTCAATTGACTTAGCCAATTTCTTCCTAATAGTTTAATGCTTATCCAATTACCCTTAGCCAATTTAATTAACCATCAAGCATCAAGTAAATAAACAACAACAAGCAAGCTATAGGAGTTCACTTCCCAACCTTTATTATTCTAAACAAATGATTACAAATAGCATCCTCAAATAGAGGTTACAAGGGTTACTCACAAACTGACAATTTCTTTCCAAACTCTCATACATGCCTACGATTAAGCCAACAAGCCCTTTATATAGACAAGGCAGTTACATCCAAATTTAATTACAAATAGGCAGTTGACGCCCCCAACTGCTTAGGAAAATTTCACATTCCTGACAAGTAATTGCCTTGGATAAGGCCCAACCGCCTTGTATGCTTGGTAACTGTTTTTATGTTTGTCACAGACGTTCCTCAACTGCCTCCCACACATTTGTGCAAGTCATGAACTATCTTTGAACCCATGTTCGTGGAGCATCTAACCAATTCCGCCATAGGCCTAAGCCAACCTACCAGCGACTAGCCTGCCTACCCTATATATGCATAATTAGTAAAGTTGGATGTTCGAGTAGGAGAAACACCTAGGTTCGAGAGGGAGAGTACTCTAAAAGTACTTCTTATTACCTTCCAAGCACACCAATCCATATATAATGTCTTGCTTGATCATTTCATAGGCCAACCAGCCTATGTGTTCAGATTTTGCATACCCATTGGTAGCCCAACAAGTCTGCTTCCATTAGTAGGCCTACTATTTTCACCTGCAGGTAAACCTGTTCTGCCCGTAGGCCTACCATAGCCCAAGACTTCCCTTGCTCTTTACCTTGGCATATTCAGCTATGCCAACCCAAGCCTTCTCCCTAAGACTGCTTGGATATCAAGCTCGTAAGCTTTCCACACTGTTTTGGCATGTTCCCTAACATGCCAACCAATTTTGGCCTAATGCTTGAGTCCAACATGCCACTCAAAGTATTGACCTGCCAATGAGCTATTTAGGGGCCTTACAAACCTCCCCCACCCGAGGGATTCAATGCCCTCATTGAAAGGGTTTGAGTATGTTCCAACAACTCCCACCTTAGTTCCATATCACTCTCATGTACCCATGCAAAGTCAAAACCCAACAAGAATTATAGCCAATAGTAATGCCTTGGCCTGATCCTTTACTGCCTCATAAAGAAATCATTGCTTAAGTTGTCACTCAACATTAGAAATCTTTCAAGTGTGAGATAAAAATTCCATTCCCTTAAGCAATGCACAGTAGCCAGCATCTCCTTTTCATCATAAGAAAAGTTAATTTCCACTCTATGGGATTAGGCTTTGAGTGATCGGCTAAGGAGACCCTAGTAGAATTTGATCTTATAAGGGAAAATATTATATGTGCATCATGTGAGTTGGCCGAGGCCCTATGGGAAGCAACCTCAGAAATTGAGATTGGTGAAAGGCTCCTTGAACTGCAAATAAGTTGTACTTCAGTAGGCTCATCCTCTTTTTCCTTGATAATAGGTGTTACCAGAACCTTTTTTCCCTTCCTTTTTAGTTAACTGTAATGGAGTCTTTGCAGTAGGAGCTCATTCTTTAGCAGCTTTCTTAGCCTTTTCTTAAGCCTCAACCATCTTGCTCTTATTTTGAGCATCATCAGGGACCTATTCATCTTTTGCAGGAGACACCCAATCTCCCTAATAATGATCTCTTAATTTTTCAGTGACCTCGTCTATAATGAGAAGCATTACATCAAAGTTAAAGACCTTAGGCCTCATATGACTAGTGTTCTCCTTTATGTCTTGATAGTGGACCTCATCAACTATTACTATGAAAGTATTAAGGGGGTTATCTTCAGAGAATTTTAAGAGTGAAAAAGGAAAGGAAAGCACAAGTTAAAAACAAACTCACTCATAATATCTTTCAAATGAATGCAGGGGATAGACTTGCTAGCCACGTCCTTTATCGACAAGCTCTGATGACCACCCTCACATCATAAACATTGTTACCCATAGTAAGGGTTTTGATGGTGATCAATTTATCCCTACTTAATCCAATGAGCCAGTCTGCAAGCCCAATGATTAGGTTCATCAATCTACCAAGAAACCCAAATCCATTAGATTGCACAATCATCTCGAACTTGTTGTTCTAGTTAGAGACTGTTGTTTTTACTAGTACAAATGCCGGTATCCCTTCTCCAAAGTGATCCAGACATTCTTCTTTAGAGATTTGAAGAGCTAGAAAAACACTTGGAACAACTTTGGTGGAAGGACTCACTTTAGAGCCTTGCATACAATTTCAAAATGGTGAAGGCCTTTGATGGAATTTGGGTGCAGCATCATTGGGTTCACTTGAAAATAGTTAAAGCACTAGATAAGGAATTTAGTGGGTGGAAACATTAGACCAGCTTCCAATTAATGGTAGAAAACAATAGAGGACCTATTATTTTTGGCAATTTCCTTTTAGCTCGGTGGTGCTTGGAGCTAGGTCAATCTGCTTATTGGGTTTGGGAAGCAGAAAAAGAAATCAAGCTTGCACTTCGGGTTTTCCTTGAAGGTGATGAAATTGTTATCCTTAACAGTTGAAGAAATTATTGACCTAGCATTGTTCAACATAGTTTTGGCAATCTCAGTATGCTTGGGTGCCATAAGAATAAGTAGAAAAAACACAGAAAAATAACGAAGAAGAGAAGTAGAGTTACAAAGAGGAGGAATAGAATAGATATGGTGAGAGAAGAAGACAAGAAGCATAAAACCCTTAAAGTTCTCTCAAAAGGTGGTATTTAAATTTTAAAATTCTTGATAACTACCCCATATTAATTGCAGAAATTAATCTGGAAATTGTTACGTAAGCTCGAAACGGTAGTGACTTTTTAAATTCGTGGCCATTATCAAGCCAAGTGACCTATCTTTAATCTATATGTTCTGTGATCACATCGGGAACATATTTTCATTAAATGTTATATCTATACTGTCAAAAGTTGAAGAGGTTTTTTCATATGAGGAGTCTTCTCATGGAGGTACTTGAGCCCAAGTAGTTAATATAATAAGTTAAGGAGACGAGAAGTTAAGTGATGAAGTAGTCTCCTAAGAAAGACCTACACTATAAAAGAAATATTCCAATTGAGGCTAAGTACAACTTTGCCTCGATGAAATAGGGTCCCTCTGATGAGGAATAAAAATAGCCATATGGACCCAAGGTAAGATAGGCCCATTCAAGAGGTCACTCGCCTTCAAGATTATGATCCAATTATTAGGCCCACTCTTCCTTAGCCCAAGATCTGTTTAGTACTACATCAACTCATTCTTAAGGTTTGATTTTGACCTCGTGTTCAAGAACCATCATAAGGCTTGGACACTTTACAATTCAATTACTCTAAGCCAAACTAAAGAAGCACTTCTCATCTTAGCCCTTTGACTCGACTCATCTAGAGGGTCTTTAATAAGGAATTGTGGCAGTTGTCACTTATTGATGTGTAGAACGAAACATATCAAAGATAATCATGCCTAATATAGTGCCCTCTTGTCATGAAGGCTATGGAACCAGACAAGATGACTTAGGGGAGGTTACCTGTCACATCCAAGTCAGATTGCTACTTTCCTTCTTTGGATATAGTCATCTACCCAACTACTCCAATCCAATAGTGGCACCAAGGAGTATAAAATATTGAGAATGGCCACCATTGAGAGGTAACTCATTCTGTATCTTTTCGACCATTCTGCGTACTAAAAATACTTTAAAAACTAATAGGAAGACAATCTTCTTCTTTAATGTTCCCAATCTCCATAGCTACTAATTTAGTATTGGCCTCGCCTTTGACTTGGTCCTTTAATGTTGTATGCACATCTTATAGGCACATATCTACCTGAAAAAGAATAGTCCAATTCAGACATTTTGATTTCATAGTGATCCCCTTCATAATGAAAATAAGATATACTGTTGAATATAATCAAAGATCTATTTTCACTAACTAGATGTCACAGCCTAACTTTAGACTATGACGGTCCTAGGGTATGGGTAATGCCTAAGCCACCAGTACCTACCTCGAAGAACCCATGCTTAAACATTTATATTCATTACTTAACCTGTGATACATTTTAGGTGATAATTTTTTTTTAAAAAATATCATATTATCAAACATTCTTGCAGAAAAACTGACAGAATTTCCTTTGTAACTCTGACTTAAGCTATCCGTAAATCATGTAAAAATGCACTCCCAATATGACATACATCCCCTTATATCCTCCATTTATTAATTTCAACTCAAAATGCACTTCAATATTTCCATTTATATCATTTAAGATAAACATTTCATCTCAAACTCATATATCATATATATGTACAATATATACATATTCATGTCATATCATTATACCATTTGATCATTTTAACATCATGCTTAAGTCAATTTAAACCTCTATACATAATATACCAAGGAACTCTATACACAGGAGTGACCTCTAATACGTACATCAGATCCAAGGTTGAAAATGGTATAGCCAATGGATAACTCCCTCATTAAGGTCCTGAAAACATGGAACCACTGAAATAGTGAGTATAACTTTAGACTCAGTGAGTCATAATACATATATGAGTATGCAACAATATTCATGGTAGTCATATTTATCCATTAATGATCTGTATATAGAAATACTAATGGTAGCATGATGAAATACAAAGCATGGATCATAATGCATATAATATAACAGGATATCTGTAACATATCATGTATCAAACTGTAGCTTCCATTCATCACATCTCCCCCAATCAACCATGGCATAGGGAATATTCTTACCCTCCCTAGCAGGGGCCATAATATAAATCTGTGATCACAGTCGATGGTTTATTACTACAACATCGCAGTAGTCCTGTTATAGTATATTATATGCAAATGTCACATATGGCATAAATATATCAAAATGAGTCTCAAATAAGACTTATATAATGATTTATATCAATAATAAATCCAAAGGAAGGGTTTGGTTCATTTTCATATTTTGGCCCGCCGGAACCCAGTTTGCGCTGCCGCAACTGGCTTCCAAATTGCGGGTCCGTTTTTATTTTTTAGGCACTTTCTGGTTTGCCTTGAATTCAATATATACATAGCAATTTCTTTATACAAACATCAAGTACATATATATAAAAGATGATTGGGCTTGGTTTCAGGTCAAAAAGCCTTTTAGATAATATTTTATAGCCAATTAAAGTTTATGCCAAATTTAGGTATTTCGGTGGCACCAATTTAGGTCAATATGACAAATTTGCCTAAATGTAGATCATTAATGGTTTTCAATCAAGTTTATCATTTCATATGCATAAATGCATGACTTATGAATGTATTATGCATTAAACATATATATGGACTCACCTTATTCACAAACTTTCAAAATTACTCAAACAGGCCTAGCCAGCCCGGAACTCCCGGTCTGCAGCCCTAATTTGGGAACTTTTCCCTATAACAATCAAATTGTCTTATAAGACTCATACCCAATATATAACATATCAAATCATATATTATGCCATATTAAGGCATAATCAAACATATAAACACATAACAGCAGACATTATACACATTTTACACATTAAGCACATCAAAAGCTCTATTTAACTCCTTTAACACTTTTCATACTTTTTATGTACCAATTACAATTCCATTAACACAAATCATACACATTACTCATATTCATCAATAATATGCTAAGTTATAAATTTTCAAACACTTAGCTTATTATTCCATATCAAACATATACCATTTCTCACTTATACTTCAAATCACCTATACCATTCAATCTTCCTACATTAAACCTTATACATTTCAATCACTTATGCTTTTATATCATAATCAAACTTTAGTTCTTCATTTGCTTTAACCTAACACCTTAAAGTAACAAAGTCCATATGTTACTACCTTAAT